>PVKZ01004202.1:16700-93231 GCA_004027375.1 Macroglossus sobrinus | reverse complement strand
TCCTGGCTCAAGGCGGTGTGAGTCCCATCTACGCCTCCATCCCTGTCAGCCCGGCCCTCCCTCTGTGTGTCTCTGCGTGTCCCGGCCTCACTGCACGGGGTACCAGCTGTTAGACTCAGGGCCCGCCCTAAACCCAGCGTGACTCCATCTTGAAACCCTTAACTAACTACATCTGCAAAGACCCTATTTCAAATAAGGTCACATGTTGAGGGTGCAAGTGGACATGAATGGGGGGGGACACGATGAGGCCACTGCACACCTGTTCACGTAAAAGCCTTTCGCTTTCGCTGTTAGTATGGAAGTGTGCACACGGAAGTGAGAACAGGTATTGAAAACCTCGCGGGCTTGTTTTAATCAGCGTCGTACAGTCGACTAGTGAGACAGGGCTTGTCTACTTGAAGTTCTACGATCACCTCTTGGCCTTACGCACTTTGTCAACTGTCCTGATCTCCTTTTATTATCGATTTCTGAGAAAACAGGATTTCCCTGGTCCGAATAGTGCAAATGTTTTCCTTGTCTTTTTGCCATTGGATCCTCTCTATGGAGATTTTAAGCAGTTAAATGTTTTTCATTCAAAAACATATGATGTTTGTCATACAGAGAAATAATGACCCACACCGCTATTATAGTTGTCCTGGTGCCATGGCTGGAGATCTGTAGGTTTAAATCACAAAGGTACTGAGTACGGAGACAATAAATAAACAGCGAGCCTCCCCTAATCCCGGAGAACCAAACTACCTCCCCACAATGTGTGTCAGTAACTGGGAAAGCACTTAAGTAACCAGAAGCAAGAGTTCTAGTGTTACAATATATCAAAAGGGAAAGAAACATCCCAGCAACATAAGGAAACTACACATTTACTATCCCAGCTCCTCCAAAGGACAGATCTACCAAACTAGAAAATAGTCTATAACCGATACTTTTCAAATTTTTAAATATTTGGAAAGTTGGCATTCATGCAAAAAACGAAAAAGGATTCACCCTCACTACAAGGAAGGGAAAGCAGGAATATCTGAGAGATGCAAACACTACATCTGGACCCGCTTGGGCACAGCCAGGAAGGGAACCCGGCTTCCAGGAGAACCAGGACGGCGAAGGACACCTTGACCCAAAGCACCCTCATGCTGGGAACCTAAACTCAGTCCCCATACGTTAGCCATGCCCGGGCATCTGCACACTGCCTGGATGTGTGACAGACACTGCAAGAACGGGAGTAAGGTCAGCAAAAGGTGGCGAGGGACACCAGAGTGGGCACCACCTGTGTTTGCGAATCCACAATAGTGCAGTAAAGGTAAGGCTGGATGACCTCAGCGTCAGCGTGTGACAGAATAAGCGACAGAGACACTGATTCCTCCGGCGGCCCCAGAACCGGCACCTGACTCCTCTATTCGCTAGAGATATAAAAGAAAGGAGACCAAGAGCTGGGAGCCTATGTGATGAGCGGGAGCCAAAAAGAGGAGCCAAAAGGAGGATACAGGCGCCGGGAGGGAAAAAAAAGCAATTCCCTGACCGGGAATCGAACCCGGGCCGCGGCGGTGAGAGCGCCGAATCCTGACCACTAGACCACCAGGGAACACGGCGACAAGGTCACGCTGCACGCAGCTCCCGGCCCCGCAGCCCGGCCCAGCAGCCCGGCCCCTGGGCGCCAGACCCAAAGTGTCTCGGCCCGCAGCTCGTGACCCTGGCAGCCCGCGCACACCCTCTCCCTCCCCGCCGCACCTTCAAAACTCTGCCACCTCGGAAGGCAAAAGGGGGTGGCCGTTCCGGGACACGCCGGGCGCGGTCGGGGGCCTGGGCCTCGCTGCGGGCGGAGGGAAGAGGAGACGGAATCGTGGAGCGAGCGGCTGGACCGAGGGCGGCGCCCGCCACCAAAAGAAGGTGGTACGGCCTCCCCGTCGGGGAATCGAACCCCGGTCTCCCGCGTGACAGGCGGGGATACTCACCACTATACTAACGAGGACAGCGACGGCGACACCTCTGCCCGAACCGACTCCGAACCCGTCGTGCCTTCCGACAACACAGATGGAGGGCCGGGCCAGGCCGGGCCCGCCACCGACACCGACACCGACACCGAGCCGGCCCTGACACTGCGGACGCCCCCACGGCGCGCTGCTTATTGCTTCGGACGCCTGGCGCGTGTGGGGGTGGGGACGGCGACCGAGGCTGGGCGACGGAGCGTGGGTGTCGGGGCCGGGACAGTCGGCTGGCTTTGCTCCGGGTGGCCCGCGCGCGACCGCGTCCTGGCGCACACAGATGGCCGTCCGCGGCCCGCCGCGTCGGGGCCAACGCGCGGGCGTCTGTTGCCGAGTCCCAGCCCACGGAGCGGCGACGCGGCATACCGGCCGTCAGGATGGCCGAGCGGTCTAAGGCGCTGCGTTCAGGTCGCAGTCTCCCCTGGAGGCGTGGGTTCGAATCCCACTCCTGACAACGGGCTGACCTTTTGGCCCTGCGACAGAAGTCGTCGCTACTGTTCCTTATTTTCCTGTCCTGTCCTGGCCTGGCTGGCACCCTTGCGGTGTCTGCAAACTTCGTCCAGCTCACCCGCGGCGTTGTGCACAGAAAGAGCCAGGAGGGTCCTCCAGCCTGTCTGTCCCCAAGGGCCCCTCCGAACCAGCGTCGCGCTCCCACGTCGCACCTTCGCCCCAGGGCGGGCGCCGGACGGAGAGCCGTGGGTCCAACCGCATAAGTCAAGCTCACGCACCTTGGTTCTGGCCTGGGCGGCACTCGGCACCCGCGCGGCCCGGCCCCACCGCCCACAGCGCACCCGCAAGAAAGCCGGCTGCCCAGCGGACTTTGGGCCGGGGCCACGGGAGGGAACGCGGGCGCTGGGCAGCTCCCGCACACATCACCTGCCCAGATGGCGATCCGGACGCGGCCCAGGCGCGCTCCTGCTCCTGGCCTCCTCCGAGAGACTGCGGGTGGGCCAGCCTAGTCCGCCGCAGGGTCCTTCTGTCCCTCCGTCCACCCCGCCCCCGTCCGCTGGATGCCACGTCCTCCGGGCCTCGACGTGCCTGGGGCTTCCTTAGGGTCGCCACCACCTCCTGCTCAAAGGGGGCAGATGCCCTCCGCGGGCGGGAGGTGACCCGTTTTCCCGACTGGAGGCGAAGAAGCATTGCTGGACGCGCCCTAGACAACATGTCACCAGTGCATGGGTGGTTCAGTGGTAGAATTCTCGCCTGCCACGCGGGAGGCCCGGGTTCGATTCCCGGCCCATGCAACCTGTTCCCTTTTGACCCCGCACGACACCTCCCTTGTCCCCTTTCATGACCCTGATCCCGCTTGGGTCTCACCTGCCACTTCGAGGAACTCTACCGTGCTCCACCCACGGGCACCGCACACTCCACGGCCGTCTGTTTCGCCGCCTCGCTTCATCTGGTACGCGCTCTGACCCCGCACTCCCGAAGTCACACTGTGTGGACACGACCGGCAGGGGCAGCAATGTTGCCACTCTGAAGAGGTACAGACAACCCGTCCCCCTGGAGGGCGACATGGCCCGGCTCTGTCCAAGTGCGGCTCGCGTGTCGCCGGCACGCGGGTGCCCTGATGGGCCGTCCGCGGGCGTCGCGGGAAAGCAAAGCGTGGGGGACAGTAAACTCTTGGCAGGGCGGAGGGCGTCCGCGCGGGGACGAGACCCGGGCATTGCGGCTCGGGGAGCGCGCCAGCAGGTGCAGGGGCGCAGACAAGGGCGGACGCACCGTCGGCGGGCGCGGAGGGGGACAAGAGTAGAAGCCAGCTCTCCGGCCGGGGAAGGAGAGTGGCGGGGACGCCGTTCGAACCCAGGGTTGGCCAGGAGTCCACCCTGTCACCCGAGCGCCTTCGCTTGGCTGCGCGGGTCCCGAACGGCCACCCCTCTCTGCGGTTCCCTGCGTCAGTCCCCGTCCGGAGGTCGAGCTCCGGGAGATGGTGTCCGATCCCCTCTCACGCCTCCTCCTGGAGGCGCCAGGGTCCCGCTCCGCGCTCCCGACCCGCCAAACCCGGCCACCGGGCCACGGGAGACGCGCGGGAAGGCCGGCGCCGTGGTGGCCGGCAGCGGCAGAGACCCGAGGGCCGCGGGCTCCCGGGTACAGGTGGCCCGACGTGCGGGGGTGGCGTGGTTTCCAAACCCCGCCCGTTCCCGGGAGGGACGAGCCTCGAGCCACCGACGCGAAGCACGCGCGGGGGACACGTGTACAGGTGGCCCTCGGGTGCGGGCGGAGTAAGGGCATCAAGACAAGAGTGCGATAGAAGGAGGGCAGAGGCCCGAGGCTCCGGGTGGCCAGCGACGCCGAAGGAGGGTCCGGACGCCCGGAGGAAAAAAAAGCAATTCCCTGACCGGGAATCGAACCCGGGCCGCGGCGGTGAGAGCGCCGAATCCTGACCACTAGACCACCAGGGAACACGGCGACAAGGTCACGCTGCACGCAGCTCCCGGCCCGCAGCCCGGCCCCGCAGCCCGGCCCCTGGGCGCTACACCCAGGGTGTCCCGGCCCGCAGCTCGTGACCCTGGCAGCCCGCGCGCACCCTCTCCCTCCCCGCCGCACCTTCAAAACACTGCCACCCCGGCCTGCACCGCACACGGCCAGCGCCCCGCAGAGGGCCAGGTCGCGGGTCCAGGGCCCTGCTCCCGCACGCGCGCGGCCCCAGGGCCCTGGAGCTCCGCAAAAAGTCGGCGGGCTGCGTTGGCCGGGACTCGAACCTGGGTCCACTGCTTGGAAGGCAGCCATGCTCACCACCATGCCACCAACGCCGCCACGCGCGCCAACCCGCCACCACAAAAGGAAAACGGGCCTCCCCGTCGGGGAATCGAACCCCGGTCTCCCGCGTGACAGGCGGGGATACTCACCACTATACTAACGAGGACGGCGACGGCGACACCTCTGCCCGAACCGACTCCGAACCCGTCGTGCCTTCCGACAACACGGATGGAGGGCCGGGCCAGGCCGGGCCCGACACCGACACCGACACCGACACCGAGCCGGCCCTGACACTGCGGACGCCCCCACGGCGCGCTGCTTATTGCTTCGGACGCCTGGCGCGTGTGGGGGTGGGGACGGCGACCGAGGCTGGGCGACGGAGCGTGGGTGTCGGGGCCGGGACAGTTGGCTGGCTTTGCTCCGGGTCGCCCGCGCGCGACCGCGTCCTGGCGCACACGGACGGCCGTCCGCGGCCCGCCGCGTCGGGGCCAACGCGCGGGCGTCTGTTGCCGAGTCCCAGCCCACGGAGCGGCGACGCGGCATACCGGCCGTCAGGATGGCCGAGCGGTCTAAGGCGCTGCGTTCAGGTCGCAGTCTCCCCTGGAGGCGTGGGTTCGAATCCCACTCCTGACAACGGGCTGACCTTTTGCTCCCGCCGCTAAAGCACGGGGCTTGGCGGGCCTGCGGGGGTCGCATCCGTCCCCCGCCTTGCAGGCCCCCCATCCCCTGAACCTGTCCGCTGGGGGACGAGCAGGCTTCGTCCCGCCGCCCCGCAGCAGCGCCCCGCACCGGTTCACGCGAGCGGAGCGTCCAGTCTCCTCGCCACGTGGTGGCAGCGACACGCTGGGTAGGTGGCCTGTCCACGCGTGGAGGAAGGACCGAGGGAGACCAGCGAACTTGGGGGCCTGCGTCAGACCCGCCTGCGCCCCGAAAGCCGAGGGCCGCGGGGTGCGCTCCCCGGGACTTCTGCGGGAATGGGGCCCCCGGGGCCGTCGGCCGCACGCGCCTCTGGTCCCGAGACGTTGGCGTCGTCCCGCTGCGGTTCCAGTTCCCTGTGCGCGGCCGACTCGTCACCCTTCCCTCTGTGTCCTGATGCCCGTCTCACGTTTCATCCCAACCTGCCTCCATCCCCGCCCCCCAGATAACGTCACCCCGCACCCCTGAGCGGGGACAGCATTTGACCTCGGCTGCCACCTTCCGCAGGTATCGGGGTCCTCGGCGCCCCCCACGCCAGCCCCTGCGGCCCCTGCGGCCCAGGATTGCGCTGCGGTCCCACCGACGCGACGCCGTCCGCGTGGCCGACCCTGCCCCCCGGGAACGGGCTGTCGGGGCTCCCGCTTCCGAGTCAAACGGACGTGGCCCGGTCTCTGCAGTCGCTAGACACTGAAAAGGCCTTTGACGCGCGTTCATCAGAAAACTTGAACTCTGTGTGTACCGCGTCCGGACAGGCTCCGGGGCCCCGAGAAACGCTGGAACCGTGTTCACAGCTCTCCGGGGCGTGACTGCTCATGACGCTGGACGCGTTTGTCCGCGTTGAGTTCTGACACGCGCACGCACCGGTGACACCCCCTCGGGCGGGGGCCCACGCGCCCGTTGGGCACAGCAGGCTCACACCTGTGAAAATGCTCTAATTTATTTAAATTCCAGATGCTTTGGCTTTTTAAAGAGCTTTGCAATTCAGAGACAATAAACGTTTATGTCAAAGAAAATATTTCCATCGTGTGCATACGTCCCTTTTGATAGCGATGTCGCCGTGAAGGGTTTGTATTAACTATGCTTTTAATGTTATCATGACAGAAGCGGCCCCTGAAGGTCAAACGGCCTGGGGCCCGCGCAAGTCCCCGCGCAGCCCGGGGGCGGCTCAGACGCGACCCCGCGGTCGCCCCCGGCCACGCCGACGCTGGCCTCTCTGACGTCACGGCTCCCGCCGGCGGGAACGCAAACGGAGTCACGGCGCACTCTCGGTCTGGCTTCGGTCACTCCGCATCCCTGTCCCGAGAGTCGTGCGCGTGTCAGGCGTTCCGATCGCGGTCCCGGGGAACGGACACGCGCGTCCCGGACGGGCCAGCCACGGACGCCGACCCCGCAGCGAAAAAAAAGATCGCGCTGTGTTTCCGCCCGGTTTCGAACCGGGGACCTTTCGCGTGTGAGGCGAACGTGATAACCACTACACTACGGAAACGGCCGACAGCGGCTGCCGCCGGGCCGCCCTTGAGACGAGGCCACGCGTCCCCGCATCTCCGCCAGCGACAAGGCCCCGGCCCGCCCGGCGCCGCCTCCCCCTCCCCGCGCCCCCCAAAGCCTGCGGCGGTGTCGCTGGAGTCGCCGCCGCTGGCACGTGGCGCCCCCGCGCGGGGCTGCAGAGAAGTGGCACCGACTACGGGCAGGAGGAGCCTGGGGACTTCGCCAAGGCGGGGACCCCGCTCACGCCTGAAACAGTAAAATCCACGCTACCGGGGCCAGCGTAGGAGGCACCGGGAGGAAACGAGGTTCGCTCTGTCCTGCGTCTTTGCGTCCTGAGTGTCCTTTACCGCTCACAGCAGCACTTCGCCGGTCACCAAGCGTGTGTTGGTTCCCCCCGCGGTTAATCGTAGGAGGGACACCCAGCTGGGGTCCCAGAGATCTGCTTCCCGATTTGAGCCCCGGGGCGCCTCCACACACGTGGCCTGGGGTGGGAGTGGCCTCACAGGCCCGGGTCGCTCCAGTCCCCCCACTCCCCCTGCACCCTGAGCCTCTCAGCTACCCGCGAGCTCTCGGAAAGGGTTCCGAGGATGAACGAACGGGACATGCGGGCGGAACACGGTTCTGCACGGTTCTGAATGAAATCGCCTTCAGAGCCTTTAATTTGGTAATATACACCTTCCAATCGTAATGACTGACATCTGCTTCACATGACTTTGTAGCAGGTTCTGTGTGTTACAGTGTCATTTAATCCCTTTAATAATCGTGAAATATCATCGTAACAATGTTACAGATGAACAAAGAAAGTTGAGAAGAGACACAGCCGAGGTCCCACTGGAGTGAGGGAGCTGGGGCCAAGCCCCGGCCACTTGCATTCATTGTTCACAAAGCCCTTTCTAAACTGCAGCGTCGCCTGAGACCAGCCCCTCAAAAACAGGCGCTTTGCCGTGGAGTCCTTGGAGGGGCAGCCGTGAGGCCCCCGGCAGACAAGGGAATATGATCCCCCCACCACCACCACCCCCACCACCACGGAACAGGCAGGGTTCCTGCCTGACCACTACGTGAGGCAAGAGAAACTGCTCCGGGTTGGGGTGCCAGTGGTACTTCCTCCCCTCACCCCGTCCATTCCACTCAACCCTGCAGGTGGGCCCATGAGGGAAGGAATCCCAGCCTCCCGGCTCCCAGGCCAAGGACCCAGATCCTCGTGGCTCCGAGGGCCTCGCGTGTCTCCCACCGCCACTGTCTTCTGACCCCTGACTGTCCCCGACCCCGTGCTGTCCACTGCTCGTCGTCCCCCAGCACCTGCACCTCGAGACTCGAACGCCTGCTGAGGGAGGGACCCGCCACCACGGCGGACTCCTCCCTGCGCCCGGCGGGGGCGCGCGACGAGGCCCGGAGCTCGGGTCCGCTCGGGGCGACGTTGCCGCGCGACCGCGGGGCGGACCACGTGCCGCTGAGGGACCGCGGGCGTGCCACTGTGCCTACCCGGCTCTCTCTTTCAAAACACAACGCTGTGTTGTGAAAATGAGAACGCTTTCCTTTTTTAATGTCAGGAATTGCTTTTGCTCTTAATTTTATAATTATGTAAAATATTTTTATCATTCTGTAAAATATGTGTATGGTTCCAAAATCAACTCCCCAAAACAAGGTGCATTCTGAGTTGCCCTTCTGCCCCTGCTCGGGATTGGGAAAGACCGCCACGGAAACCACCTGGAACCCCTCAGCCCCCGGCTGTCTTCCCTGGCGCCCGCGAGGCGAGGCCTTTGGTCCTCTCTGCTTGGCACGCGCGCTCCCTGATCGGTGCTCGCTGACAGCCGAACTGTATTTCCAGGGCTGCCAAAGTCTGCCAACAGACACGGACACAAGCTGACGGCCGGCTGATGTCTTCCAATACATGGGAACAGCGCCGACCTCAGACTCGACAGCCACCCTGGGTGCCATCAAAGCTCACAGCGATGACTCGAGACACTGTTTCCGTGATGGCGACCGCTTAAGCGCGTCCCTGCTCCCCGCTAGGCAGAGAGATGGGCGTCTCCTCAGTCACCCTGGCTGTCTACAGCTGCTCGCCACACTCCTCGGGAGGGGTCCCCATCGAGGGCACCGTCCCGCCACGCTGCGTGGGGGAGGGTAAAGCCGCTGCCAGCAGAGCCCGAGCCCAGGACGCGTGCCATGCGCGCGTGCCCGTGCCACGTGTGTCCTGGCACCACCGCTGGGTTCTCCCCGCGCGGCGCGCTCGGCGCGGCGTTCCGCGTCCCAGCGCTAGCTTCTCAGTGGGCTCGTCCAGCCAACACCAAGCACCGGTGGCTCCGGAGTGATGGCTGCCGCGGGGGGCGGGGGACACTAAAGGACCAAGGACAGGGCATGCTTCTCTCTCTGGCAGACCCCGCCACGGGGCCTCGCCGGTGCCGACACCCACTGGGCTGATGTCACCTAACCTGCTCACCGCTCCCCCCCCCCCCCGTGCGCAGGGTCCGAAGGGGCGTCCTGGGCCGCGCGGCATCTACGTCCTGACGGTAAGGACCCCAGGGTTCGGCTCGGGCCTGTGAGCCCGGCCCTTGGGGCTACGTGGCCCCACGCAGTGGCACAGGCCGGCCTGGGGGACTGTGGGCAGGGTTACGTCGTGCTGGAAGGAAGACAGGGCTGCTGCTCGGCTCATGCACTCACTGTCCCTCACGTCTCGAAATGAAGACAGACCTAAACTTCCAGGTAAAAGGCGGGGAGACCGTCACCCAACAAGGTGCGGAACGAGGAGAGAGAGGCCGCAGAGAAAGGCCGCAGGCCAACTGGGAGGTCCGCGGGCAGGGCCGGCCTCCGCGGTTGCCAGGCAACACAGGTAAACAGCAGGACGCGGCAGGATCATGGCCACTAACTACAGCGCCAACCAGGTAGGTTCTTGCTCGTCCCCCTAACGTTTGGCTTTGCCTCCAGAGTCTGCCTTTGGACTGACGCCTCCCACGGTGTTCTGATCACTGAAGAAGCAGCTGAGAGTGGGGCGAAGTATTTTTCGCCTCCTCACCTCCTTGGGAAAGGGAGGGCCGGGGCCGAGCAAAATGCCTCCGGGATAAGTTAGCAGCGTCTAAACCTGACGGCGGCAGGTCTTCTCTGTAAAGGGCCAGAGACTAAGGATTTTAGGTTTTGCGGACAAAGTAACATAAGTATTTGCATAAGGAGAGGAAATATTTTTCATGAAGTTTTAACAAAATTCGAAACCTAACAATTGAGTGCAACATTTTATATTACTGGAAAGAAGGGCTTTCTTTCGGGAAGAGAAACATTTGGCCTAGTTGCGATACAAAGTTAGTGTTTCCTTGTGTCAAATCAATTGCGAATGTTGATCTACAAAAACCCTTCTCAGCTTTCTCCGGCCGTCCCAGACGGGAGGATGGGTCTGCTCGCCGCGGGTCTAGACCTGTGCTGCCTAATAAAAAGATAATGAGACTCATGAATGTAATTTAAAATTTTCTGGTAGTTACATTACAAAATTAAAAATAAGTTAATTCTAATTTAATCAATAAATTCAGATTATTTCAACTTTTAATATTTTAAAAGTTACAGTTAGATGTTTTACATTCCCTCTTGTTCTGAGTCTGCAAAACCCCATGTGTTTTGCACTTATGGCGTACCTCGCTTCAGACCAGTCACACTTCAACTGCTCAGGTGAGACAGCACCTGAGACCAAGCGACACCCTCTGAAGCCTAGCCGTGGTGCAGGCTCCGCCCCTCACGTGTGGGGACCCGGGCCTGGCTTCCCCCGTCTTCACCCCTGGCCTGGGGCTGTTGGGCCTCAGAGGGGCTCTCGCCTTTCTCTCCACAGTATGAAAGCGCTTTCTCACCCAAGTACCTGCGGAACTGGGGTCCCGCCAAGCCAACCAAGGAGGTACCCCCAGGACGCCCACGCAGCCGCCGCCGCCCCTTCTCCTTCGCGTCGCGCTCTGGGATTCTCTGGGATTCTCTGGGATTCTCGGGACCTCACGCCCGTTTCCGTTCCCGTGCCCTCCCACCCCAGCCCCGAGACCCTCTGGCCCCCGCCCCACCCCCCACCCACGCCCCCCGCCCCAGCGAGACTCTCCCCCGACTCCCCCGCCACAGGGCATCTCCCCCCACGAAGGCTACACTCAGATCATCGCCAACGACCGCGGTCACCTGCTGCCCTCGGTGCCCCGTTCCAAGGTGAGACGCTCATCCCCACGCCTACGGACAGGGTGAAGGCCTGGAGACCCCGCGTGCCTCCCAACTTCTAGCCAGTTTAACCTACACGACAGGGTCGTACTTAGCGCCCAGAGGTCCTTAGGCTGACGAACGGTCCATGTGGAATGGCCGTCTCCCGGGGTGGACACTTCCCCGGAGGGCACGCTGCCACACTTAGCCAGCCGAGGCCAGGGGATGAAAACCTTGGGGTGACCCAAGTGAGGGGAGCAAGTGAGCCCACTTTGGCCCTGTGGTCTCCTCTTTTAACATACACGCCGTGGGTACTAAAGACACTTGCTTAGTCCCGCCTTACGACCCACATTGCCGAGCGGGAGGACGAAACGGGCCGAGCCAGGCCGGCCAGCAGGTCCGCCCGGGTCTCAGCCCTGCCCTCAGCCCTGCCCTCCACCCTGGGGTGCACGGTGTGAGGAACCCCGTCCTCTCCCTTTCAGGCAAGTCCCTGGGGCTCCTTCATGGGCACGTGGCAGATGCCTCTGCGGGTGCCACCCGCTCGGGTGACGCTGACCTCCCGCACAGCTGCTGGCGCCGCCTCCCTCACCCAGTGGATCCAGAGAAACCCGGCTCTGCTCCAGGCCTCCAACGGGCTGCGCCCGGAAATCTCGGGCAAGGTATCTCTGCTCCTCCCCGTGCTCAAAGCCCACGGCGGCCGTTCCGTTCCTTTCCAACCCCCAGAACGTCCACTGCTGTACCGCTGCGACCCAGCAGGGGGAACCCCCAACCAGCTCCGCCCGGCCCTGTCCCGTACCCAAGCACCTTCTGGGTCTGGGATCAGCTAAGGCCGTCTCGCCCTCCAGCACAAAACGGTCTGATCCCCAGGGAGGTCGGCAGGATTGAAATTCACCCTTCCTGTTGGAAACCTGACCTTTTGTCCATGGTATGGGGAGAAAGAAACCCAGAGTTCCGAGCTGGACCGGGAAGGCCCAGGCCTGACCAGACCACCCCCTCTTCTACCCGACAGCCCCGTGAGGCGGAGGCAGGCCGTCAGAAGCCACCGGGGACGTCTACGCAGCGGGCACCAAATGCACCCGGAACTCAGTGCTCCCCAGCCTCAAGTCTCCCCACCCCCGACCAGGCCCAAAGCCCGCACCCCTCTGCGGGTCACACTCCAGGTCCCCAAACGCGCGCCAGCTCGCCCAAGGGCCCCTGGCAGCCCACGCACGCTAGCACACTGGACAGGTCCTGATCTACCCGAGGTCAGGAAATGGATACCGGGACCCCAGGAGCACACAGGACCCCGATCTAGAGGCTGAGTTGACTACACGAGACCCCCTCGGGGAAATTATGGGGTGGCGACAAAGGCAAATTGGGAAAATAAATATTATTTGTTGAATCTTTTACTGATTTGGACTTTGTCCCTCCTGCTATGGCTGCCTCTGGTAACCTATAACCAGGAGGAGGGGGGTTGGGGAGGCAGAGAAACGGCACAGGGGGCGGTGACAGCTTGGGGAGGGGTGACGGATGCATCTTTACCAGGGTTCAGTTTTACTCCAGGAATGACCAAGAGGAAGTTGGTCTGAATCACAGCAAAAACCTCACCCCACCCCCACCACTCCTCCTCCACCTTGAGCAGGCACAACTACAAGTTCAAGGTCAGAAGCCGTCCTTTAGCAGGGCATGTGTATGTGTGTTTGGAGAAAGTGCGTGTGGCCACAGACCTGACTTGTTTGGCACTGTCCCCATTCTGCATCTTCCTGGCACGGGCTGTCAAACTCAGTGCCCTTGGCAAACACTCCACAGCCCCAATGCCAAGGTGTTCCCTCAGGAACACCGGGCCCTCCCTCCCAGCACAAGGACAGAGGGCATATGCCTTAAACCGGAGGGAGCCTACTTTCTCTAATCCCCGCTCTCCTCTCTCTAAGCGTGCACACCTAGCTGTCACCTGAGGGGCCCTCCAGGCCTCTCCGGGATCACGACTTGCTGCCCCGACACATGGGGCTGCAACCCGCTCTCGGTGGGAGTTCGGAGCTGGCGAAGGCCCACGAGCTCTCCGCACGCTCAGCTGCCACTCTCTGATGCTCCCGTGTGACACTAAACCTCCGTTACTTGCGTGTGAGTCCCCGAACACCTCCCCAGTGCAGAGTCCACTGTCCCCCTCTCGAGGAGGGTCTGAGGGGACAGGCTCCGCCCCGGCCGCCACTCTCCGGGTGGCTCTAGATTTCAAAAAGAGTCGAAGACAAAACGAGCGTTTTAATTCAGTTTCAGAAAAAGATGTCACATGAATCAGGATTAGAAGACATGAGGATAAGAAGCTTGCTTTTCTGGAAACGCAAGGGAAAGAAAGAACCCTCAACAGCATCAAGAGCTGCATCTCCCCCCAAAACGCCTGCTCCAAAAGCCAACTCGCCCCCGTCGCCCCCCTGACTGGGACGGCCTCACTCCCCTCCACCCCAACCCTCTTCTTCCAGTCACACTGTGTGGGTGCTCAGGACGCTGGGCTCTGACCACTGAACACAACGGCCCTTTAAGCCAGCAACCCACGGGCAGTGGCACCCAGAGCCCCGCCCCAGGCCCCGCGGCAGAGGCCACAGAGTGGGCATTGTTTCCACCACCTCAGGAAGGAACCAAAAGCTGACCCTCAGCACAAATCGAGAGCAGTACGGAGGGGGAGCGAGGGCACGGAGCAGGCGCACACGGGGGCGGGGGCAGGGAGGGCCCGCGAAGGGAGGGCCCGCCACCATTCGGTCCTCAGAAACAAGACCCGCGGGGCGCGGGCCTGCAAGCACGAGAGGCCCGCACAGAGCGGGAGGACTCCGCCCCGGCCGGGGTCAGAGCCCCCAACAAGGAGACGGCGGCGTGGTGGCGGGGAGCAGCGACGCGGGGGGCGGCGGCCCCTCACATGGCTGCCAGCCCCACGGAGGTCAGCACCGTGAGAACCAGCACAGCCACCCCGGACTGGTACAGCTGGGGGATCTTCAGGCCCTTCCCCAGGTCCCACATCTGTAGAAAAGAGAAGAAAGGATTTCAGCCACCGGGGCCCGGGACCCTCACAGCTCCGCCCCAGCACCATCCACGCGCCCCAGCGACAGAAGGGGCGCCCCTGCCCTGCACACACGGCTCCCCGAGCGAACAGAAACACGGCCTTCACGCCGACACACCGGGTCACTGCCTCCCGAGGCCACACAAACCCGGCCAACGCGTAGCGGCCAGACGGCTCATGCGATGCGCTGACATGCGCTGTCACTCGCCCGCCACACACCTGCCCAGCACGGCCACGCGGTCCGTCGCCGGAACGCAGGCCCAGTGCTGCAAGAATACTCTGGACCTAGAACGCGACTGCTCAGTTCTGTTTGGACTGTGACCCCACCGAGAAACACCTTTTGCATGAGCACCCAGTATGCACACGGTAAAAGAGAAAACCGCAGGTCCAAAACGGGGTCTCCGTGCTGAAGCCCATGAACCGAGCCTAGATCTAATACCCCAACCTCCCCCCGACACGCGATCTGAACCGGTCTGGGCTTTTCTGGCCAAGCCCCAGTCAGGCGAGCTGTCACGTGGGCCCGCCCCAGTCCACAGAAAGGAGCCGGGAGCTGCGGGATGAAAACCTTCCTCCTCTTCTCTTCACCCAAAGAACACACGTCCTGGCTCAAAAATGATCTGTTCTTTTGCCAGTGGCTCCCTTGCCCCGCCTCCCTCCGATAAAAACCTTCCATTTTTGCACGAGCCCTCCGAGCCCTTCTGAGGCAGGGTGGGCCGCTGCCTGGTTCATGAATTACTTAATAAAGCCAATGAGCCCGCTGCCCCTGCCAGGCCCAGGCCCCGGAGCCCGGCGCGGCCTCCTGAGCAGAGGCCCAGCACGACCCACGTGCAGAGCAGCACTAGCCTCCGCAGGGAAGGTGAGAACCCGGCCTCTCCACGCCTCCCCCGGACCTGTCCACGCTCACGCCACTTACCAAGTGTCGGACGCCGTTCCAGGTGTGATACATGAGCGGGAAGACGAGGGCGAACTTGGCTGTGTAGATGAACGCTGGTCCCAGACACAGCGACTTCACGAGTTGCAAATGAGACTCGAAGCTTCCCGGGAGCAAAAGGGCAGACAGGCCAAAGAGAGAGACCCCTGAGGAGACAAGCAAGCAAGCCCGTGACAGCTGCCACCGGCTCTGGGTGACGTAACACGAAGCCGGCTGTGATGGCGCGGGGTGTGCAGGGCCAGCCTCGCACCCGGCACGGTCCGTCGGTCGCACTCCTCTAGACAGCTGTGTCCCATCACCCTCTCCAGCTGCCTGCCGTTCTCGAGGAATTTACCTAAGCCCACCAGACTGTGCCACCTGGCGCTGGGAAAACTCAGGAGTGTGTTAGTCCCTGCAGAACCTAAGCAACGGAAGGGGGTCGCGAGCCGTCCCTTTCCACCTTTTTCGATGAAACTATTTTAAAGTCACACTGGTGTCATCACGCTTTTCAAGTTCCATGTGCTTTTTAGATTTCTCTGTTGGCCACAAAACCGCTACGATCGTCGCGATTCGCCAAGGCCAGCCTGCCCCGTTACTAGACTGGAACGTGACCCTTTGGACCTCCATGGGCTACAGGACGGAGCTCCACCTGCGCAGCGTGGCAATCGGTCCCCTGGCACACGCACCCCTCGCCAGACACCACTCTCCAACCGCAGGCCCCGTCACCACGCCCTGGGACCCTGGGCGTCCCCCGGCCCTGCCCCTGTGCAGGGGCCTTTCTCGTCTGGGAGGCCTTCCCCACCCCCTTCACGAACTTCAGACTCATCCTTCCTTCGAGGTCTCCCTCTCCTGCAGCTGGTCTCTCTCTGGGATCTCTCATCGCTGATAGAAAGTTATCAGAGTGCATGGCATTTTCCTGTCCCCCCGTTACACTCCTCCGCCCTGTGGGCAGAGGCTATCAGTATCACTACCAATGCCCAGTGCGTCACGGAGGTTAACTGGCGGGGAGGAGGAGTGAACAGTTCTTTCTGAAACGACCACCACGGATCCACGCGGGTGTATTCACTCAGCAGGCATCCTCTGAGTGCTCAGGGTATGCGTGGTAAGAAAGACGCAGCCCTCACTCCCCGGAGTTTATGGTCCAATAAAAGAGATTTAGAAAACCCAGCCCAACAAAATGATGACAAATTATGCAATAAAAACAATGGAAGACACAACCAGTGAATAAGAACTATGAAGGAATAGTGCTATAAAATAAAAATTAACAGGACAATTAACAACAGAACTAGAAATAGAAGCTACCACCTTAGCTATGGCGGCAAGCAAAGGCCTCTTAAGCTGACGATTTTGTGGCTCTCTAGAGGAGGAGGAGTGATCCGTGCACAGCACGGGGTGGGGTGGACATCGCAGATCTGGGAGGACACATGCGATGGCTGGGCCAAGGAATGCGAGGCCCAGTATGGCCAGAGCAGGGCGGGCAAGGGGAGGGAGGGCAGGGATGAGTTAGGCAAGGGCCAGACCAGGCAGGGCGTTTTAGGCCATGGTGGAGATCGGAAACGTAATCTACGTGCAAAGGCCAATACAGTCACGTAACAGTAATAGGGGGGTTCTCAGTGTGACATGATTTAACTTATTTACAAAAGATTCTTTATTTTTCTTGCTGTGTGTGAAAAACAGATTGAGGAAAGCCACAAGAATGCAAAGATCACTGCAGGTGGGACCGATGGCACTGCAGGCCCCACGACCCAACTGCCCCTTCCACACGTCACCTTCTCAGATGTATGTGTGTCGTGTGTGTGTGTGTGTGTGTGTGTCGCGTGTGTGTACTGTACATAAAAACACACATACATACCTGCACTCAAGGCAATCCCAGTGCCACGGTGGCAGATGGACATCGCCATGGGAAGAGACCAACTGCAAAGAAACACACAAAGGCAATTTAAAAAGGAAAAGATGACACCACAGTCAGGAGCAGTCCGCTTTGGCAGAGAGAACTGAAGTCCTTTGGAAACAGGCACTATTTAAACACAACGAACGGCTTTCGCATTCCTGCTTCCACTTTCTAGTCTGAACACACGAGAACGGATTTCCTTAAGAAGCCTCCTTCCCCTTTACCAGACGGTACTGAGCGAGCTGGATAGGGGAACTGATCGTAATTCAAACTCTTCTCATACGCAGAAGCAACGTGGGTCCAAGACACAGTCGAAGTTGCTCACAGCTGGAAAACGATCGCGAAACACGTCCCCGGGTCCTTCCGTTTCCCCAGCATGCAACGGACACAGAAGGGACCCGAAATGAGCTCATCCGCGGTTTCACATGCCACGCGGTCATCCTCCAACTTCTCAGCTTCTCGTCTTTGGTCCACACTCAGTTACAGGTGGCACAACGCCGTGATGAGACATTTCTGTCACCGAAGGGATCGCCCCGACGAGTCCAGCACCCGCCGGGCGCCCCGCGCAGTTATGACGCTATCACTGACCACGTTCCTGTGCCGTACGGACTTCACACCCCCGTGACTGTGTTCACGGCTGGCAGTTCGTGCTTCTCACCCCTTCACCTCTCTCTCCCACCCCGCAGCCCTCCCTACCACCTGGCGCCCATCAGCTTGTTCTCTCTGTACCCATGAAACTGTCTCTTATTACATGCCCCAAACTATCCTTAACAAACCCCCTATTCCAAATTTTTACACCAAATTTTGCCGGATTTGGTATATGTTTCTTTATCCACAGGAGTTTTGAAATGACGTGTCCTCAAACCACCTTCTAAATCTTGTTCTGAGCAGCCGATGTGCCAGAGCGTTCCCACGGGACAGCCGGCAGGGCGGACCTGGATGCAGTTCTCAGGCCCGGGGGCTGGTCAGTGAGACGGGAGGAACATGAGTCTCTCTCCGGGAAAGACTCCCTTGGACAAGGAAGGCGGAGCACAGCTGGGCCACAGTCAGCACGCAAAGGAAGCCACTCAAGTGGTTAAAACCTCCCCAGAAGACAGTCTCACTACGCAACGAAAACGGTCATGGGAAGAAAGGAGTCGTGGCCCGAGAAACCAACTCTGGTTAACTCAGATTTAAGAGGATAAATACAAAGAGCAAGAGGAGACACATAACAAAGGACAAGCAGAGAACAATGGCATGATTTGACTGGAAAAGTCGGGAGAGTAAAACCCAGAATGAGCTGAGGCTTGCGAAAAATGCCAAAGACAACAAAAAGGAGCTTTTAAAACTGCACTCGGGAAGAAAGCCTAGCGGGGACGGCCGGTTTTCCGTTACTAGACGACAGGGCGCAAAGCAGACTGCTCCACTGTTTTGTTTGTCAAGGAGAATGATTATCAGACTGACAAGGACAGAAATCATACTGAGAAGTGGGGAAAAACGGGGGTGGGGCAGCAGCGCACGAACCGGGATGTGTGAGGTTTCGGGGTGGCACCAGCCTTCCCTTCAGAACAGTCAAGGCAGGACTGGGGATCAGCTTCAGACCCGGTCTCCATCACGACAAATCTGTGTTCCCAGCATTCGCGTCGTAAACGCATTCACACGTCACTTGTCCATCGATAGATGAAATTTAAAAACGTTTTTAAAAAGTAAACACAACTCAACTTAAAAATGAGCATAGAACTTGAATATACATATTTTTCCAGAGATACATAAATGGCCAAAAAGCACATGAAAAGAAATTCAAAATCAATAAAGGGCTGTGAGGAAACACTGGGCTGAGATCTACTCGTGCAGCCCACGGGGACCGGGACCACTGGACAGAAGGCGTGCATTGCGTAAGTCGGTGACACGAGGCGCTCTCCACTGAGAGAGACTCCCAGATTGGAAAAGGGCGACAGTGACTTCCTTGTCACTGGAGGTGTGCAAGTATAGGTAGAAAACCATTTATGAAAATACTGCAGAGGAAATTCACTCATTAGGTAGGCACAATGGTGGCTTTTAAACTTTTTTTTTTTTGAGCAGCACCCTTTCTTCAAATGCAAAAACCCCATCCCTAGCGTAAGGCTGCTCTCGTTGCCCTGGGCTGGGCCTGCAGGGCCATCTGCAGCTGGCCAGGCCCACGCCTCCATCCGCAGCGGCTCAGCTGGTGATCACATGAAAATGTAAGAACCCTTCCAATGCTTAAGTGTTTAAAATCGTTTTCTAACAGCCTTTGAAAGACTTGTTCTCCTGCTACTTAATCCCTGTATAGACTTCTGCTTTTATAAACCGACTCAATTTACTAAGGGATAGAGGTGCTTCAGAAGCTGCTAACTTAACCATTATTTCCATGCCTCCTCCAAAAAGCTCGAACAGTCAATCATGGAAAAGAGGATTCCAGCTATTCCAGACATCTTCCCGGACATGTCACCCAGGTTCCCTGCCCTGTCTTTTTCCCCACGACTACGTCCAGAGTTTCCAGACTCTAAGAACAAGCCGGCAGTGAAAGGCTCACCGCACCAGCGTGCCGCCGTTTGTTCCACGGCCTGGGAAAGAGGCCAGGACTCTAAACGTAGATTCAGGATACCCTGAAAAGTCCTTCCTCGTTCTAATGCTACCCCAAACCTTGTATCTCTTGAGGAAAAGTAGCAAGGGTCGGGATCACTTAGAATCCTTCTGTTTTAGCAGAATGCCCACTTTCTGCCATCGGAGTTATTTCTGGAATCTAGCTTGGAAAAAAGCTCAAGGGCTGTGGTATTTGTGGAGGTGGCTCAAAAATGGCCAGCCTCCCGAGCAGGAACCCAAGCGGGGAGCAGAGCTCGAGATGCTCGCGGGGCCACCGGAAAGCAGCAGATCTACGGGGTGTTTGGCGGAAGACACCGGGAAACAGCTATCGATGCTACTTCTGAGGACAACGGGTAACAGGTGAACACATACGTGTGTGCCTGTGTGTGTGCGCACGCACATCCGAGCTCTACCTGCTGAAAGGGCTTCTGGAAGCAGTGGCACCCTGCGGCAGCGAGCACAGTCCGCACCCAGACTCGGTGTCACAGGAGCCATCTTGAAGAACTCCCACTGGCCGAGTCCACGACAACCCCATCAGGAGAGCTGAGGGTTACACAGTGTTACCCTTTGGGCAAAATAGTAGCACATCTATTTGCCTCCACCTCTCTTTCCGGTTCCGGTGCCTGACACAGAGCTCCTAGACCCCTTCTCATCCCAGAGCGATAAGGGTGCTAGGAGCATTTATTGTTCTCATTTTTTGTTTTCTCACGGTGACAGCTGTAGTACGGCGAGTCCTTCGATGTGGGAAACACACACTCGATCGAGTATGAAGGGATTGTGGTGGGAAAGAGAAGGACCGCCCCAAGGATGAGCACGTTTTAATCCCGGGAGCCTGGGAGTTTCGACCTCGCCGGGGAAGGAGTTAAGGCTGCAGATGAAGGGGAGGCTGCTAACCACTGCACCTTAACATAAGGGGACCACCCTGGATGGTCCGGATGGGTCCAGTGTAGTTACAAGGCCTTCAAGCAGAAGAGGCTGGCAGACGAGGAGAGGCAGAAAAGAAATGTGACCATGGGTCACAGCGATGGGGTGAGACGAACGTGAGCCATCAGTGCTGTTTCTGAAGATGGAGGGAGGAGGCCGCACACCCAGGAATTCAGAGCAGCCCCTGGAAGCTGGCAAAGACAAGGAAGCCCACTCTCTGCTAGCGCCCCCCGGCGGCAACACAGCCCAGGGAGACCGTGTGGGACCCCGACCACAGGCCTGGGAGATGACAAACGTGGGGTTTTCAGCCCCAAGTGTGTGAGAACTTGTCACAGACGCAGCGGAAAGCTAACTGGGGAGCAACGGGCCTCATCGCGTCTAACCCGTTAAGCCAGTCTGACACGGCAAGGAGCTGGGACCCTGCATGAACGCGCACAGAGCCCGCGCACGATTCCGCAGCTTCTGTGCGCATCTGACACCGTTTCCTCTCACACGAGGGGCCAGCGGGAAACGACCAGGGAGGCGACGGGCCAATCTCCGGGCCTCTCGGCCGCCACTCCCGGGTCCCTGGGCCCAGGGCCCTTACCTGTAGATGGTGATGTGCGGGGACAAAGGGCGGTTGGAACCAGTGTTCTTATTCCAGAACCTCTCCATCTCTTCCTTGGCTGTGGTTCCCAGAGGGACAGCACTGAAACAAACCAGAAGCTTTCACCATGGGTAAAAGTAAACCTGTTTTTATTCAACAAGAAGTTCAAATAAGAAAACGTAAGCGGGGCTGGACGAACACGCCGTATAAGGAGAACCTGCTCCCCAGCCCCTCGGCTTCTGCTCAGTCTCACTCAGCCATTTATAACCCCGATCGGCAAAGGAGGCCACAGCGGAGGGGAACGCTTCCTCCCAGGCCCCCAAGCGCAGGTCCAGCAACGGAAGCTCCGCGTCTCTCCTGGTGGGCATGAGTGCAAGTGCGACGTCTCAAACCCGCTTCCATGGGGGGGATGCCCCGTTTCACAGGCCCTGCGTGCCACCCCCCACATCACCACCTGCTCTCGTCTGGCCCATCAAGACTCTCTCTCAGGTTCTCAAAAATCAAGAACCGGATTCAGCGCAGGACCTCTGAATAGCTTCTTGGTTCTCCTTGTCACTAGACTAGGTTGAATTTATATGCACCCCTCAAAAACATATCTCCCCACAGGTTACTTATTCATTCCAAGAGGAAACACCAGTAACTTCATAATGAAAAAAAAACAAAAACAAAAACAAAAAAAACCTAGCAGACCTTTCCTTCTTGAGAAGATCAAAGTTAAAATCATTGATAATGGGACAAATGGCATCATATGCCCCTCACATGACATACATGAGTGTACGCCGCTCACGTATCACTCGTGCCAAACATGGATGACCTGGATCTAATCCCTGGCAAATAATCGGACAAACTCATCTCGAGAGACACTCTATAAAACTGGCCAGTATTCTCCAAAAAGATCAATGTCACAAAAGATGAACAAAGGTCAAGACACAGTTCCAGGTTAAAGGACACTAAAGAAACACGACAACTAAATGCAACATGTGAGCCTAACCGAATGCTGGGTAGGGAGCAGGCGGGACTTATTTCTATAAAGTACATTATTTGGGACACACAGGAAATCTGAAAATTGCCTATATATCAGATAAAAGAATACCCATGTTAAATTTCCTGCCTTTGATAACTGCATTTGTATAATTATACTGTTTTACAAGATAATGTTCTTGTTTTCAGGAGTATTTATTTAGAAGTAAAGCGTTGTGATATCTGCAACTTAATCTCAAAGAATTCAGAGAAAATAATAACAACGATTAATATATATCACACTGAACCACATTAAATTGTCAGTATCAGACCGGTTTAGACCTACCGAAAAAATCAATTTTATATGGCACAATCTACAATATATAGAGTGGCAAGCGAACAAAGTAAAATATTAATTGATGAATATAGGTGACAGCTGTACAGAACTTCATTGTACTGTTCTTCCAACTTTCCTGAAACTATAAATATTTCCAAAATTAAAAGTTTAAAAAATAACAGTCTACAGCCATGCCACTCTGAACACGCCCAATCCCATCGTATCTGAGAAGCTCAGCAGGGCCGGGCCTGGTGAGTACTTGGACGGGAGACCACCTAGGAAGACTGGGTGCTGTAGGCGTAAAAAAAAAAATAAACACAGAGGCAATTTTTGAAGTCAATAAACTAGAAATGACTATGGCAGGAAGGATTATAATTAAAGACTAATTTCTAAGAGCTGCCCCAAATGAAAGACTACAAGAAAAAAAGCATTAAAGGAAGAAGACTAAACAGAAAAAAAGAAGAAAATTAAATCTCAAGAAAGGAATCAAGAACTGGAGTAAATCAATGAAGTAAAAAAAATACAGCACAGAGAGGCTGAGAGGAGAAATTGTAAAAAGAGCAAAGAAATATTCTTACTGTTCCTCTTCCACTACCAGATAAGAAAAAGAGTGTCCACATCATCATCTTTTCAGCCGACCATCTATAACCACTGACTTTCATGCACAGCCCCAAAATCTAAGCCAGCAGCCCACTGCTTTCCCTGGGGGAAAAAATGTTAACAATGATCTCCACAGACTTAGCGACTTACTTCCTGACAGAGAGCCGAGGACCAAGGTGGGCGCGAGGACCAAGGTGGGCGCGCAGGCAGTGACGGCCGGCGTGTCTGCAAAACAAGAGAATCAAGAGTCAGCACACATTTAGACACCGGTTCTCTATTTTGCACTGTATTAGACTTGGGGGCGGGGGATTCAGAATAAGATGGAAACAGTGACACTTCCCTTAAGGCTATTTTCTACTTGGAAAGCCATAATCACAAATACTACCTACAAATGCAAAACGAGGTTTTGGCTGAACACAAGTCATACACGGTAAGAACAGTCAGAGTGGCCTATGGGCCACCAGCCCCACGAGAGCACGCAGCTCGCCACGGGCCTCCTTCACCCTCCCCGGAGGAGGAGGAGACAAAGCACCAGGGGGTGCGCCTGGTGCAGAGCCCCAGTTCCTACTTCGTCAGACGCCCAGGAGGCTACAAAACCGCCACCTGCTTCGGCCACGCCCAAATGGTCGTTTTGTGTGTTGGGGGCGCCACTGTCCTCTGTCAGCCCACAGGCGGAAAAGCCAGGCTCACCGGAGGACCCCCACTTCAGAAGGAAGCGGCACTAGGAGTGCCCTAAGTCAAGATGAGTGAGGAATCGTCCAAAAAACACATTCTAGATTTAAAAAAAAAAAGAATCAGAGTTAGTAACGTTCGACAGAGAAATAAATAGACGTTTTAAAGCCAGTCCTTACAGGAAGTGATGGTTAAACGACACAAGTTAAAGAAAAAGAAAGAACAGAAAATGCCACTGGCAGCTCCAAGTGACAGCCTGGCTTCAGCAGACACCTGCGGCAAATGGAGGAGTTAAAAGGTCTAAGAACAGGGGTCTGTGGAGGGAGGGTCCTAAACATTAAGCTCCCGCCTGAGGAAGGACCATCAAGTCCCAGACAACCTGGATGAACTTCAAATAAGATGTCTCTCACATAACAGTGCAAGAAATAGGGGGCTGCAAAGAGTCCTTTACTGCCCACAGTTTTGACAGGTGCTTGAAGAGGACACACAAGTCTTCCACTAAAAAGTGTCTGTGTTTGAGATGCATACACCAGTACCAGAGCTGCTTTTCAAGTGTGAAACTCAGATGTGCCCAGACATCCTATCTGAAGAGAATTTAACTGACCTAGAGTTTGCCCGGTATGATGACACATACCCTTACCCACACCGATAGCAAATCTTCCCAGAAGGATTTACGAAAGTAATCCGTGAAGCTCTGGGACTGCAAGTTACAATGCACGGGTTCTACAAAAGGTGACCGTGTTTTCCCCGAGCATGAGCCCCCGCAGGGACCTCTCTAAGACCAACGTGATGGGCCTCATGCCACGGACGTCAGATGCGTAAGCACTGCAAGAACCTGTGCCTTACAGCAGGGCACTACAAGGGTCCGCAATGTGAAGGAAAATCATCCAACCAACACTTCATCAGCTCTTCCCTTTCTAGCTCGGGAGGCAAGAGGTGAACACAGACGCTGCGTACCCCAGGCTCCCAGAAAGAAAGAAGTGGGAGCAAACCTCTCTAAATCAATTGAAGGAATTGTGACTCTGAAGCCACGGGCGCCGCTCCCCACGCCGGGCCCGGTCCTGACACTCGGCTCCCCGGTGGGGCCTGGGAGGCCGCGGATGTGGGCTGGAATCTACAGCACTCTGTCCGGTGCCATTGTTTCCCAGGCAGACACCAACGTAAACGTCCCACGAGCCCCAGCGGAACCTGCGCAGACGCCGTGAGCTTACTAGAAATACAACAGAAGGCAGTATCCAAACTTTCCTTTGACTCAAAAAAAAGTCAGTCTCTCTCCTGGCCTTTCATGTGAAACCAGAACTCTGAAGAGGTTTCTTTTCCCACCCAGGAAAAGTGCTTTATATGTTACAGCTAGAAAATAGCACTTGGTCTTATTTTTAACAAGCCAGAATTTGCGATTTCTGGCGAGTGCTGTCCCCTTAGAATGCATTACACACGTCTCCGGGACAATGCAATCCCTGCTCACACGGTGCCTGAAACTCGTCTCTGGACTGAGGCAACAACAGTACCGTCCACAGGACAGCTCAGTTCTTTATCTCTGTCTTGGCCAGTCGCCCCGAGAACCAGTGGAGTTTGCGTTACTCAGCTTATTTGTCAAGCAGGTCTGTTTTCATTCACAAATGAGGAATCCACAATCATGGAGTCAATAACCTCGTCTTGTTAAAAATAAATGGAATGAGTGACACTGTGAGGACCAGCTCCTAGAATTTCGCAGAAGGGACTTTCCTTTGAGGGTAAATCAGCACATGAAAAACAGTTCCAAGGCCCTCAGTGAAATGAATCAGACCTGGAAATTCATCAGGAAACAAAATTTTAAGAAGCCTTCCCATAAAAGCTTGTGAGACACCAACAGAGCGGTGCCCTTGCCAGAGAGCTTCGGATTGCCACTGACGAACCTGGGTGGTTCTATGCCAGTCCTACCCCACACAAAGTGATACTGTCTAAACACACTTAAGTATAACGATCCTCAGCTTCTAAACACTAATCGTGAAACTCCTAAAACCAGCTGTTTAGAACCTATATGATATTTCAAGCTAAATGTTAATTCCACCAAAAGCCCTTGATCCCTACCAAAAAAGGATAGACCAAAAAAGCCAAAATTATGGCCAATCTAACTGGAATAAAGAAGGCAGTTCTGGCAAGACTGGCCCATGGCACATCCTAGAGAAAAAGGATACATTTGGAAATGAGAGGCAGGGAGAAAAGCGAAGGGTTAAGAGAACCCATTCCTGATATCAACTCCAAAAGGAATCACTCGTCATGGGGAAAAAAACTAAATAAAAATAAAGTCCCTCTATTTTTATGCTGGTGACAAGTGGAAAGAGAAATACGAAGATATTTGGGGAAATAAGGAATTAAATCTCAACTGCATGAAAGCTAACTTTCCATAACAAAGTTTCCAAAAATAGGGCTGGCGCAAAACTCCGCTGGGATGTGTACGAGGAGTGTGTGAAGTCACTGAAGTCGCTAAGCTAGCAAAGCTCTGGGCGGAGAATGAAACCCAGAGGGTGGACGGTGCAGCATGGAAGAATCTCTAGAGTATTCTCTGGACCGTGAATTGACACTGCAGAGAATAACGGGGACATCCACTCTGCGCTCCCCGCCCCAAATAAACAGAAACTAAAACCGAATCCCCTGAGCCGCTTCGAGGCGGCAGAGCCACAGCTCAGGGCGCGACCGCTGCCGGCCAGCGCGGCAAGGCCCGGCCTCCCGCATCCCGGGCCGTTAGGAACTCGGACAGTGCCCAGCGGCGGCCAGCAGCTGGCGTCTGCGCGCGTGGGAAGCAAAGGCCAAGTCCATTAAATAGTTGTCCCCCACCGGGCCCGATCCCCAAAAGGTCTCGAAACGGCAGAACCTGTGGTCACAGGCATACCTCGTTTTATTGCGCCTCGCTTGTTGCGCTCCACTGATGTGGCTTTTGGTTTTGTTTTTTTGAGCGAATTAAAGGCAAGCCCCTCCGCCAGCAAAATGACTCGTGGCTTTAGGGCGACACCGCTGGTCGCTTACGGCGGCGGTCGGAAGCAACGCGCAATAACCCCGAGGCCGGCCTGTGTGTCTCTCCTCGGCGCCTGGCCCTGGGCGCGGAGGACAGGGATCTGGGGCAGTGTCGGGCGGGGACGTGGAGAGGGAGGAGGCCGCGCGACCCCTCGGCCGGGGGAAGGGGGAGATAACGGGCCGGTGACCGCGAGCGCCGCGGAGCGGCGGCGTCCCTAGGAGCCCAGGCGTGGGCTCCACACCCACGGGCCCTTTCCCTGCCCAGGCGCAGGGCACACGGCCGTCGGCAGGACGTCCGGGGCCACCACGGGTGCCCCGCGGGCCGCCAGCCCCGACTCCCGGCCCCGCTCGAAAGTCACCTCCACAGGAGCGCAGCCATCTTGAGTTCCGGCTGGGACGGAAGTAACGCGTGGCCCCGCCCCTCCGGCCGCGGGGGCGGGGCCTCCGTCACGTGACAGCGGGCCTCGCTTAAGGGCCCGGGGGTCTGCTCCACGCTGCAGAGCGCAGGCTGGGGCGGTGCTGTCCGGTGCGGTCCTGTCCGGTGCGGTCCGGTCGTTTCCGCCCCGCCTCCGTCCGCCGACTCCCGGCGGCGTCTGCCAGGGTGTCGGCGGCAATGCCGCGGGCTCGAACGGTGCCGGGTACACCCCCCGCGTCTGTACTTGTTTTGATCCGAACCGCGGCACAACGCGCTTGTGGGTCCCCACCCGCCCCACCACCACCACCACCACCAGGCGCTGGAAGCGTGTTGGTGGGCCGGCAGACGCTCCGCATTCCAATACGGAGACACACAGCTGAGACCCCAGCTGCGAGTGGGGAAATGAGCCGCGGGGTACAGAGCACCGTTCCCACAATCCTGGGCCTCGAGCTGCCGCGTGAGCCAGACGCCCACCGACCAAAGACAACGCTCCCTTGTTCGTGTGTCAGGGCGATGTGGGTGCCGCCCACGGCCAGAAGAACCTGGCTGGGGTGGGGAGAGCTCGCTTTGATTTATGCATATGTATGTGAACACTCTTGGGGGACCCATCACTTCAGAGCACTGATAACTTAAGGGAGAGAACACGCAAGTGAGAGAGGGACAGAGGAGTGCGGAAGCTCGAGTCTCTTTGAGACTCTTTGGGCTGGGGGAGGGAGACTGCGCAGAACAACAACTGTTCTACAGTAAAATATGTTCATTACGTTAATATTCAAATCTTATTTATATCTAGCACTCCTGCACAATTCCTTTCAGGATTTAAATAGCACAAATTCAGTTATTCTGCACCAAGCGAAAATGCTATTTTGCATCTCTATAACACAAGTTTAATACTAATCACGGAAAGCACCACGATTGTCATGCAAGGCGTTACTGGGGAGATCCCAGGAGCCGTGGTTTGACAGGTGACAGGTGAGCCTGCAGTGTGGTTTGACAGGTGACAGGTGAGCCTGCAGTGTGGTGGTTTCGCAGCGGGAACAACAGTGGCCTCTCCCTCAGATTAACCTCTAGAGCCTGCCATCGATGGAAATGAATCACATTGAAATTCCAACCAAATATTAAGTCAAGCCCCTTATCACCAGGGCTCATCTTAAAAATGAGCCGGAAGCAGCCTCAGGATCTAGCCAATGCCAGGGGTGAGAGAAAGGAAGCAGAGTGTAAGGAAAACATGGGGAGGCTCAGGGGGCAAACCCATTCCTAATGGGGCTATGAGAGGTTCTGTGAAAAGCAAAATCATTCCAGATGATGCCGAGGAGGGAAGGGAAAGAGACAGCAATCAGAAGAGCTCTGATTTGAGTGATTTTCCAGTCAGATTTGCCCTAAGATTCAGTCCTGACCCTGGAGACACTCCCATCTTTAACTTCAAACATGACCCCAGGGAGTTCTTAAGCTGTAAGTTAAATCCACCCTCTTTAGTACATATTTTAAAGCTGGTCAAGTCAAAACCAGCTTCACCGTTCCTGTAGTGACTTCCTACGATGCCCCTTCAAGTTCCTCCAAATCAAGGCAGCGTGGATGACACCAGATGTGCCTTGAATATGCCCAGTACTTCACAGACCTACCCAACACACACGCACACGCACGTGCACGCACACACACCTCTTTGTCTCTGCTTTTGCTGTTCCACCTGCCTAGACACCTTCACCACCCATCTCTCCTTTTCACAATGGCACAAACCCTTCAAGGCTGGTCCACGGCCAGTGTGGCCTTCAAGACACGACTTCCCTCTGAAGTTCACGTATTAGGTGAATTTAGTTTTGGTTTTAATCTGTTACGTGACTCAGTTCCTCTGCCGCTGCCACTGTGCGTGCTCTCCTTGGCCCTCCCAGCGCTCTGTTCTTCATGCCACCGCAGCAAGCATCGTGACACATTCTAGTTGGTTGTCGATGGGTTTGCCCTCTGAGCCTCCCCTCTCTGCCTCCCCAAACTAGACTGTGAACTCCTTGAAGGAGAGACTTAATTTTTGTGTCTCTATTGCCTGTGTACCCGCACTTTGCACGTAGCTGACACTCAGTACAGGTTTGCTGACTCGCTCTAAGTCGTAATGTGCTTAAACAGCAGTGTGGGCATCACACGACAGGGAAAGCTCAGGGGGTTCTTCCCTGGGCATTTTCTAATGGCGAAAGCTTCTATGTGGGAAGAACCCCCAGGATGCGGGGAGGTGGTGGGGGAAAAAACAGCTCCCAAAGGACCTGGTCATCTCAAGACACCCAGCCTATGGCAGTCAGGGCCACCGGGGACGTTCTGGCCCCACTGTTCTCGGGGAACCTTCCTCCAGCTCGCGGGGCTCTGGGGGAGCCATCGCAGGCGAGGCGGCTGGGGAGGATCCCCCTTCGCATGGCCTGTGGCTGCAGGTTCCCCTGCCCATCCACCCCTCCGAGAAGCGTGTTTGTGTCCCTCTTTCTGTCCTCCCTCACCACCCCCCGACATTCCAGCCCAGGGCAGGGGGAGGCCAACAGACACAGAGCCCTCTGTGTCAGGGGTGGTATGTGTCCCCCACCCTCCACCCGGAGGACACAATGCCCCTTCTGCTCCCTGTGCTCCCCGCTTCCCACCACCTCTTAACTGCACATGCCAGGCCGCAATTGGTTCCCTGCTCAGGACAGCCCCCTCATACCAAGGCCCCAGGGGATTTTAAGCAGGTTCCAGGAACCCCCGCTCAGTTCCGTGTCCCCCACTCTCCCAGCCCCGCAGCCGGCCTGGGCCCTTGCCTGCCCCAGCTATGGCTCCTGGGGCCCCCTCGCCCAGCCCCAGCCCAGTCCTCGCTGCGCTGCTCTTCTCTTCTGTGGGTAAGTGGGGTCGCCCCGGCCTGGGGCCCGGCTCGGGTGGTGATCCACAGCCCTCCTGCGCCACCCAGAGAGAGGGAGCAGGAGCAGGAAGGCCATCTTATATTCAGTGGCAGTGTTCTGTGAAGGGAGGCGGTCGGCCGTTCAGGAGCTTCCAGGAGGGGCCGCCGGGACCCGGCTGGGAACCGGTGCCACGCCCCAGGGCCATGCTGAGGGCCTGCAGGAAGCCCCGTCACTCCGCAGGGACCAGGACCAGACACCTGGGTTCTGCTGGTCCCCGCTGGTCCCCTAGGAGTGCGGGTGGCACCTAACCTCGGTCTCCCTGGAGACTCAGGGACTGAGATCCTTTGTCTCCTGGGCCTCAGTTTCCCTGTGTGGGTTGATTTTTACGTGGGTGAAAAGCATAGGCAGGAGGAGGGTCTATAAGATTCTAGGGTGTTGTCCATCTAAAGCTCTCTTCCTTCACAAGTTGACCCGCCCCTTCCTTGCCCCATGGCAGATGTCAGGTGAGCAGGGTTACTGGGACAGCCCCTTATCTTCTCCGAATTGTCCTCAAGCAGCAGGCACACGGGGGCGGGCGCTTCAGAGTCTCCAAGGCGTCCTCAGCTATCAGTTGCCTGAGTCCTAGATCCCAACCTCGACTCCTCTGGGCTGTGCTGGACTATTCTGGGTCCCCTGAGAAAGTGTCAAGGATGGACGTGGTGAGGGAAATGGGGGGACCTGGGAGTAGGGAGGAGGGTTCTGTCTCAGCACCTGTCCGCTCCCAGGATGGCTGTGCAGAACCGGAGGGCAGCAGTGACAGAGCAGGAGGCAGGGAAGGCAGGCCCAGGGAATAACCTCCCTCCTCACACTGGGACTCCCTGGAGCGCTGAGGTCCCCGCAGCGAGGCTGTGGGGTCGCATGCTGAGGTGGGAGATTCGGGGAGGGGGAGCATGAGTCCCCAGTATGCTCAGACAATGGGTCTCTGTTAGGCTGCTTGTTCCCCCTCCGCGGAACAAAAGGGTCTACAGTCACCCCCACCCAGGGCCAGCCCACACACATAATCTCCCTGGAATGGGCTTCCTTGTGTGGGTGCGTCTCGGGAGTGGCACTGGGCCAGAATGACCAAGACGGGGGTGTGGGGGGTGACCCCAGAAGGCCGGCTCCCCCCCCCGTGTGTTGTACGAGGTCCTTCCATCCCTGACCCCCAGTGGGGAGCAAGCTGTACGGCCACCAGGGATTCAGCGGTGAGGACAGCTGGGCTGGGGAGAAGACCTACCTTCTCTAGTGCAAATTTCTGCAAGAAATTTGAGTTTGCTTTACTGTGAAATACTATGCAGATGCTAAAAGCGAGATCGAGCTCTATGAATCAGCACGGAAAGCTCCTCCAGATACATACAATCTTAAGCAAAATAGAAAGAGTAGAGTATAAGCGACCTGCTCCAGAAAAGAAAGCTCCACAAAACAGATGCTCGTAAGCGCATGCGCATCTTGAGATTGTTAACTTCCTACTGAGTTTGATTCGCAGCGAAAGGCCACACGTTAAAGTGGCAGCAGTGGCTCTAGCCGACAGGAGAGGAGCTGGATGGGAGCTGTCAAGAGGCCTTAACTTTCCCGCTGTGTTGCTTGACTAGTTTGAGAAGAACGCGGTCCCTGTTAGCCGTGTGAGTTGTAATAAATTTAAACATCGTAAATCCTGCATCTAAGTAAGGGATAGCTGAAGAGTTAGAGACGGACTCAAAGGGAAAGTGAGGCTTGGCGGCCAGCTCTGGAAGCCTTCGGGAGAACTGCCCGCGCTGAGCCCGCGTCCCCGCGTCCCCGCTGGATGCCCACGCGCCGCGGGAGGCAACGCGTCTCTGCTCCGCTGTTGCTTAGTCCGGGGACTCGGGCCTCGGGACTCACCGTCTCCGCCTCAGTCCCTGCCGCGCCCCGCCGTCCGCCGGCCGCCCCCGCGACACACGCGGCGCTGCCCGCTCTGTGCTTGCAGTGCTGTCCCCGGCCCGGGCCATCGTGGTTTACACGGACAGGGAGGTCCACGGCGCGGTGGGCTCCCGCGTGACCCTGCACTGCTCCTTCTGGTCCAGCGAGTGGGTCTCCGACGACATCTCCTTCACCTGGCGCTACCAGCCGCAGGGGGGCCGCGATGCCATCTCGGTGAGTGCCTGGGGCCCCGGCGCTGGCGCGCGGATAGGGCGCTTTGGGGCACCCCACCACAGAGAACTGAGGCCGAGGACGGGGACCCTTTCTGAGCCACGGCCCCAGCGTCGGCAAAGTGAGTGACAGGCTCTGCCGCCCGGCCTAGGGCCGGTGTCCTCGGGCCCCCTCCCCGACGCCGCCCTCCCCAGCGCAGGCCCCCCACGAGCTGCGGGCCCCCCTCCTTCCTCTCAGATCTTCCACTACGCCAAGGGGCAGCCCTACATCGACGAGGTGGGCACGTTCAAGGAGCGCATCCAGTGGGTGGGGGACCCTCGCTGGAAGGACGGCTCCATCGTCATTCACAACCTGGACTACAGTGACAACGGCACGTTCACCTGCGACGTCAAAAACCCCCCGGACATAGTGGGCAAGACGTCCCAGGTCAAGCTCTACGTCTTCGACAAAGGTGCGCGGGGCGGCGGGCGGGGCGGCGGGGCGGCCGAGCGACGCGGGCGGGGCGGGCGCGGCGGGGCCCCGCGGCCGCTCACCGCCCGCCCGCCCTCCCGCGCAGTGCCCACGCGGCCCGGGCTGGTGCTGGGCGCCGTCATCGGGGGCGTCCTGGGCGCGGCGCTCCTGCTGCTGCTGCTCTTCTACCTGATCCGCTACTGCTGGCGGCGCCGGCAGGCCGCCCTGCAGAGGAGGCTCAGGTAAGGCGCGGGGCGCGGGCACCGGGAGGCGGCGCCCACCCTGCCAGGCGTCCTGGCAGGCCCGGGCCACGGCACGCGTCTCCCTGCAGTGCCATGGAGAAGGGGAAGCTGCACAAGCTGGGGAAGGACTCGTCCAAGCGCGGCCGGCAGGTGAGCGGGGACCCGGGGCCGGGCCGACCGCGGCGGGGACCCCCGGGAGCCGCCGGGCAGAGCGAGGGCGGGGTCGGGTGACTGACGTGCGCGCCCCTCCCCCAGACGCCGGTGCTGTATGCCATGCTGGACCACAGCAGGAGCACCAAAGCTGCCAGTGAGAAGAAGGCCAAGGGGCTGGGGGAGTCTCGCAAGGATAAGAAATAGCGGTTAGCGGGCCGGGCGGGGGCTCGGGCGTCAGGGGCGGAGGCCGCCACGGGCGCGCAGGTGGTGGTCATCGAGATGGAGCTCCGCAAGGACGAGCGCAGCGCCGAGCCGCGGCCTGCGGTCAAGTCCCCCAGCAGAACCAGCCTCAAGAACGCCTTCAAGAACATGATGGGCCTGGACTCGGACAAGTGACCGCCCCGGCCCCGCGAGCAGGGGCACCTGGGCGGCTCTCCCCGCCCGTCCGGGTGCGTCCCGCTCGGCTCCCTGCCCTGCCCCCTCGGAGATGTAAGTTTCATTCCCACATTCGTTCCCCAGGCACGTCATATCTTCCCCCGCCTTCACCCCCTGGCTTTCTGGGAGCCCAGGGCCTGATCCTACCGGCCCCAAGGACTGTGTGTTTGGTGCCCGTCCCTGCGGCACCGAGAAGAAAGGGACCTTGCTACCCCGCGCTCGGACTCCAGGCCACCTGCGTCCCCGCCCCCCGCGCGCGCGGCCCGCCCCGCCCCGCCGGCTCCGCCCCCCGCCCGCCCCGCGGCCCCGCGCCCCGCCCGCCCGCCCCGCTAACGCCCGGGTCCTTCAGCCCACTCTCCTTCAGGGTTCATCTAGGCGGTTATTTTCTATTTTTTAATCCGTTCTTGTTTGTTCGTTCACCTGCGCCCTTGCTCTGCCCGCCCCCATGACTGAGTACCAATGACGTCATGCGGTGTTCGCCGCTCCCCGCCCCGTTACACCCTTCACGGGGAGCCGCCCAAGCAGAGGGGCCCCTGACCCTCCAACCTCAGGTACAGGACTGGTGCCCCTGACCCCTCCGGAGCACTGTTGTGGGGCTCAAGGTCACGGGGTCGGGAGACAGACGGCGGACCCTCACGGGTCGGGGTTCAGGAGGGGGCACGTGGGCCTTCAGAAACGGCTTTTACGAATCCACAAAAAGGAGGAACAGCGGACGGGAAGCAGGGGGACGGGAAGAGGCTGCCCTCCCAACCACAGGAGATTCTTAGGATTTTTCTACACTCTGTATATTTCCTCTCAACCCCCTGAATGCCCTTAAATGTTTAATAAACACTGACATTTCCAGAAGCTGCGGCCTCCAGCTCCAAATGCCTCATTTTTCTAGGAATGACCCCCCCACACTCACCCCATGAGCTGGTTTCAGTGGTTAAGAATTCGGTCTTATGGTACAGGCTTACGCAGGATAATGGGGGAAACTCTAAAACCGGCTTACAAGACACATTCGAACATTCAGCCAGTGTCCAGTGGGCTTGTGCTGCGGGCTGAGTGTGCCAGGCTCTGCGTCTGCCTGTGAGGGAAGGTGACGAACAGGACGACAGCGATTCCCGTGAGGACTGGCCCTCAGGGGTCCAGCGGGAACAGGGAGCTGCCAGGAGCTCCCCCCGCCCCCGCAAACAACTCCAGGAATGAAGGAAACGGGCAAGGCCATGAGGAGCGGAGACAGGTGGAGGGGGCAGGAAGGGCCCAGAAGGACATTAGGGCAGGGTGAGTGCGAGAGTCAGGGACGGAAAGGCCCCAGGGGGGGAAGCTGGCCAAGACTCGAGCCATTGCTTGCTGGTCAGGAGCCAGGATCGTGTCCCCAGCAATAGGAGCTGGGACGGGGGGAGAAACAGGGTTCTAGGGCCCTGGGAGGCATCGCGGGCATGCCAAGAGGAGGCTCGACCCGAGGGCCTCAGGGAAGGGAGCCGCCAGGCAGAGGGACCGGCGCCCCGACCCTCGCCGAGGACGGCCTCCAGTTCTGCAGAAGACGCCGAGACCTCTGCCTCCGATGAGGACGGCCGCCCAGAGCTACAGCCTGTGTTTGCCACCTACCGTGCCCCTTCGGAGCACGAGATGGTGAAAACCGATTCAGCAGCACACTCCAGATCACTGTGGCAAAAAACACATCAGCAGGCACCCTGCAAGCAGCCGCGCCTACGGGAGCAGTCTCAAGTGCAGCAGAGCGTCCCCACGGTGCATCCATGGGACCAGGGGACAGGGAGTGCTCCCGTTTTGCCAGGTCACGCTGGACTCAAACCAGGTGTGGCCATGAGGTCATCCTCTGATTTGCCCGAGGCCAGGACCACGCGCCACCATCAACACTGCAGGTTCCACATGGAAAGCGTCCTTCTTTTGCCTGGCAGCAGGAGAAGGCCCTTTCTGTGCCGTGGGGCCTTCCTGTGACTTACCCTTCCACCGTCCCCACACCCTATGTATAGCCATGGGCTTTGGGACACAGGTTCCCTTCCAGGAACATTGTCCCTGGCTCCCTACGCACAGCTGCCACACGGTGTCAACCGCTGTATCCCTGAATGGAGAGGAAGGTGGGGACGGAGAAGCGAGGGCAGCTGGGGAGACAGAGCACCCCTTGCTTGGTCTCCAAGCATCTGGTTCTGGTTTCAGTGTAGAGACATCACGTCTTGGCAATGAAAACCCACCGGAAAGCTGTCATTTTAATTCACGGTTTAAAGTCTCCAGTGCGACCCAATCATCTCCTCCCTCCCCTAAGTCTGATCAACAGGTGTGTGTGGGGGAGGGGAGCAGCACGGACAGCTAGGCCAGTCATTCGGGGACAGGGAGCAGGGAGGACTGGGCTTGCTCTCGGCGGGCACGCACGAACGTGCCCTCAGCTGCACGGGGAGGGCCAGGGAGCCCGCACCAGCAGGTGCGCGGGGGTGGTGGCAGGCAGAGGGAAGACGGCGTGGGCGGTGAATCAAGGTGAGGGCAAGGTCGGGAGGGCGAGGAGTGCGGGCTCCGCCGTGGAAGGGCTCAGGTGGCGCTGTCCCCCGTGCCACCACGCAGTCCTTGAGGCTGCTCCCCCACCCTCCCCAAGGCCAGTCCAGGCTGACAAGTCACCACCCCCCCACGCCCATGAAGAAACAGAAGTCGAGGTTCAATGGCCCCGCTTGAGGGGTAATATATGTGTGAAACATGCTAAATTACAGAATGGCTGCTCCACCTGTGTCCTGAGTGCGCGGGGCAGGCGGGAACTACGGGGTCACTGGACTGTGCGGCCTCCGTGGGGGTTAGAGGTACCCGGGATGGTGAAGCCCCAGGGACCCCTCCCAGAGCGCACCCGCCCCAGCAGTGGCGCGTGTCTCTAGAGCTGCCCCCTCCTTCACTCCTCTCCCCTCCCCAATCTACCAGAGGCCCCCGTTTCTCTGCACGTGGCCCCGTCACCCCCTTCTGCCTCTGCCCCTCCCATCCAGGGCCTGGGCGAGGAAGGCCAGTTCCCGCCGCCTCTGCCGGCCCCAGCCCTCCCTCCACCAGCCCCACTGACATGGAAGCTGCTGGATTTAGGTCTGCCCAGGGCAGGGGTCTCTAGTGCCCACTGTGGCTCCGCCCAGAGGACGGAAGGGGGAGGACGGGAAGGGGAACCGTCCCCTGGAGTGTGACTGCTGCGAGCAGCGGGCAGACAGTGCGTATGCCCCACCCTCGGGCACCCTGTCGGGAAGGTGCCGCCTCCCTCCTGCCCTGCCGGAGCTCGCCTGGCAGCCCCGAAGCCTCCGCTCGCCAGCCTCACCCTCACGGGGCAGCGCGGGCGCGGGCCAGGGAGGCTGGCGGCCGGGTTCTCCATCTCCCAGGATGGCTGAGGGGGCCACGGAAAACAGTACGCGAGGGTGGAGCGGCCCTACCGCGGGGCTCAGGGACCGGGACACGGGCACGTGGGGATCAGAGCTGTGGGGGTGTGTGGGTGGGAGCCGGGGGGGGGGGGGGGGGGGCGGGGCCGGCTACTCAGGGGCTGGGCTCCTTTTTCCTCTTCTGGAACCTCCGAAACTTGCCCTGAATGGCGAGGGCGGCCTTCTCCGTCTCCGGCGCCGTCAGGTCGATGTCGATCTCCTCCTCCTCCGCCGCCTTCTTGCCATCCCCGGCTTTCCCTGCGGGCAGTTCAGACCCACGCGCGGGTGAACCTGACCTCCAGCCCGCTCTCCAGGCCCCAAGAGCAGCGGCGAGAGCCTGCGCTCCGCCGCGCCGCGAGCCCCCCGCCTTCGCTGGGCTGAGCGCGCCCCGACAGCTCTGCCACAGGGCGGGCCAGCGGCCCCCGGGCTGAGCGTCCGCCGCGGTTACGGGGGAGCTCTGCCGCCCTTGCACCAAGATGGAGAATGTCCCCCCACCCCCTCACCCCTGCGGCCCGCTGGAGCCCCAGAGCAGCGCCCTGGCCCTCGCCGGCGCCCCGCTTTCCCTGGGTTTCCGAGCCAGACGGGCTGGGATTATCCGAAGACTGTCCTCCGACCACTGTGCCCGCTTCCAGAGCCGGTTTCTAAACTCAGAGCATGTCCAGGCGCCGTTCACCTGCGCCACAAACCGCCCGGCCGAGCCCACTCACCCTTCTCCTCCGGGCCCAGGGCCTGGTTGGTCGCGGGAGAGGTTTTGGTGTTAAGCTGGAAGGGAAATGAGAACATTAGATATTCATGGAAGCGGGAGGGGCCCTCCCTGTGTAAAGCAGGCGTCATCCGCAGATGGACCGCACACAGCCCGAGGCTGGCTGAGAGCACCAATGGGGAGGTCAGACGGAGCAGACAGAGAAGGGGAAAGGTAAAGTCCTGGGCAGCCTAGGGATTAGAGGCTGTAAAAATGAGGGGGAACAGTAAGGAAAACTGAAAAGAAGTCCGTCAGAGAAAAGCCAGGTGATCGTGGTGATTCAGAAGCCACGGGAGGAAGAGGTGTCAAGGGAAGGAGACGCTGAGCCCATATGGCAGCTCGGCCCGGTCCGCGGAGGGCCGAGGACCCACCGGGCTCGCAACGTGGGGACCGCCGGCGACGCTGGCCGGAGCACTTGCACAGAGGACGGGAGCGAGAGTCTGGGTGCAGGGGCTTCCCGACAGGAAAGGGCTGGACGCAGCTCACAGGAGGCCCTGCCCCCTGAGGCACCTGTCTCGACAGCTGCCAGCCACCTGGACCTGGGACTGCTGGCTTCAGCTGCTTGTGATCTGCTGAGGCTGGGGGTAGACCTCCAGCTGCTGGCTCGTGCCCTCTGCACCGGCGGTCCCCAACCTTGCCAGCACCAGGGACCAGGGCTCCTAAGAGAGTCTCGTCCCTGAGGACCCGAGGCGGAGCTGAGGCGGTGATGCCGGCGCTGGGGAGCGGCTGCAGACACAGATGAGGCTCGCTCACTGGCCCGCCACTCACCTCGTGCTGTGCGGCCTGGTTCCGGGGGGCTTGGGGACCCCCACTCTACACAGTACTCAGCCCTCTCCTGGTCCCTGGTCTCTGTCCCAACCCTCCAGTGTGTCTCCCAGAAACTCAGCGATTTTCAAAGAACCGAGGTCCTCGGGGACATCCACCTGCAAGCACCCGACTGAGCAACCAACCTGGGCAAACCGAGGAGGCATGGCGGTCTGCTCCGGGTGTCCCGGACACCACACGCTCTGCGAGGGTGCCTGGGTGCGAGGGCGAGGAAACCACACCTCCGGAGGGCTGGCGCGGACCCCCAGAGGCGGTGGCAGCGGCGTCCCAGCCGCCCATGCCGGCCAGGTCTGGATCCAGGCTCTCAGCACTGGGCTCTTTGGCTGGAAATCACCAGGGTGACCTGGTTTAGCGCGTCCTTCCTTCTTCTAGGAACAGCCAGGGGGACTGGAAGGGATCCCGGGCTGCGGAATGCCACCCCACCTGATCTTCTTAATGCTCGCAGGGATGCCCCTCGCCATGACCCGGTCACTTTCGGAGCACGTTGCGAGCACCAGCACTCTGAACCGTACAGCAGCTCTATGAGGCAGGTCTCGGTACTGTCCTCGTCTTACCCGTGAGGACACTGGGGTCGAGAGCACCTTGCCTAAGGCCATCCAGCCAGGAAGCAGCAAGGCCGGGATGGGAACCAAGGAAGCTGACTCCAGAGTCCACGCTCTGGAACGCTATGCGCAGGCACAGGTGTGTCCATACGTGTGCATGTGTCCACGTGTGCCCGTGCACTCACCGAGGATGTCCAGTGTGCGCCGGAGTTACTAGACGAGCTCTCTGAGCCCACAGAACCCCCGGGGGGCAGGAAAGCCCTGGGGTCGCCTCCTTCCTCCCTCCGTCCCTGCCGTTAGGCGGCCGGATTTGAGGGCCAGTCTCTCAACCATGGTCCCTGACGCTTTCTTCGTACACACTCTACGTGGGCACCAGGGTCCTGTCCTCCCGTTACGAGGAAATCCGCCATGTCATTCGAGCACCTGCTCAGGACTGTGCCTGTGGACTCAGATTCTTGCTCTGCCAGTTGACCCAACCACCCCGATCTCGGCTTTCACCTTGATACTCGCTCCCTGGGCCTCCTGACACACACCAGCCGACCCCTGGGGGGTAGCCAGAGCCTACAGTGTGTCCTTCACTCGCAGAGAGGGGCATGACACGGCAACATCCCCCTTCCCCACCAGATCCCATGAATCTCCTGTGCAAGATCGTCCCGCTGGCTCCTGTTTCAAAGGACCACTCGTGCGCATTCAAGCCTGTCGTTCCGAGTCCCTGCTGAGCTCAGAGTGTGGTCCAGTCCAGCCTCGCTGCCCACGGAGGGCTGAACGCTTCTCGCCTCTCAACGCACGCCCAGCACTAATTAGCAGCCATGCGGCCCATCAGCTCCTGCCTTCCCCAGAGGGCCCCGGCTGCTTCCTGCCCACCTTCCCACGAGCCGCTCCACCGCGCCTCTGGGCCTGCCAGGCCTGCATTCCATTCCGTCACCTCGTCCCCTCGTCTCGTCATCTCGGGGGAATCCGCGAGCTCCCCGGAGTCCTTTTGTTTCCTCTGCGCTTCAGAGTTGTAGACCCTCCCCCCTATGGGAGAGGGGGACAGGGAGAGGCCTGCTGGCTCAGTGGTCTGCTGTCTTCAGGCTTGGAGACTGCAGAGAGGCACGTGACACAGCAGCACCCCCTCCCTGTCCGCCCTCCGGGGCGCTGGTCAGCACTCCGACGATGTCTCGTCCTTCCTGTGGCCTTTAGACTGACTCCATTCCCATCTCTCCCCCTCAGGACTCTGCAACCAGTTCTCTCCACTCTCCTATCTATACAACCTCTCTTTAAAAAAAAAAAAAAAGCAGACCCCAATGCATTTTAATACAAAAGCCTTCCTCAATCTGAATTCCTTTCCCAACTATGATTAGAGTGAAAAGAAGCAAGCCTCGAGGAACCCCAATATTAAGTTAGGGAAGGCTTTTCAACATATAGTGCTGGAAAGATTGGACAGCCATATGCGAAACAGAACAAAACAAAACAAACCCCAATCCCTACTCTGTGCCCCGTACAAAAACTAGTGGCCGATGCTCCCTGAGATACTAAATCAAAAGCGACAGTTTCAGCTGCACTCGACCTCCTGAAGCATCCAACACTGAATCATTTCACTTCTCCGCGGCTCCGGGGAGACCACGGTTCCTTCTGGGTTTGCTCCTATCTTTCTGGACGCTTCTGCCCCGCATTGAATATTGCCGGCTCTCGGGGTCTGGGCTGGGCTCTCCTCTGTTCTCTCTTCCTAGGTGACCTTATCTGTACCTACGACTCCAGTGATCACTTATTGCCAGCATTGCCCAATAGAACAGGGGTGGGCGAACTACGGCCACTGCCAAATCTGGTCCAGCCTGTTTGCGTAAATAGATCTTGCCAGAACACAGCCCTGCCCGCTGCTTACATGTTGTCTGTGGCTGCTTTGGCACTATAGCAGCAGAGACCACGTGGCTCACAAGGCCAAAAATATCTACTATCTGGCCCATTATAAAAAAAAAGTTGGCAGACCCCCTGCAATAGATTTTTCTGCAATGACAGAAGTGTTTTATACCTGTGCTGTCCAATGTCCGGGACCCACTAAATACACGTAGCTACCGAGTACTCTGACACGTGGCTGGTGCAACTGAAGAATAAAACTTACTTATTTTTTTATTTTTTATTTTTTTAGGCGAGGCAACCCTTGATGGACCTCACAGACGGCAAGGACCTTGTCAGCTTACAATCCCTTATTTTTTTATTTTTTACGCCTACAGCACCTGGTCTTCCCAGGCGGTCTCCCATCCAAGTTCTGACCAGGCCCGACCCTGCTCAGCTTCCGAGATCAGACGGAATCGGGCTTGTTCAGGGTGGCGTGGCCGTACACTTATGTTTTTATTTAATTTTAGTTAATAAGCTGACAATTAACTAAGTTAACCCTTGTTACAGTTATGTCGCGTCTGTCTCCCTCCCCTCCCCCACCCTCCTCACTGCCCCCGCATTCCACTTCCCCGAAGGCACAGTCCCCGCTCCCATTTGTTTGTGCCGCACTCGTAGGACCTGCGACCTATATGTTGCACATAGTAGGTACTCATCAACAGTTTCTCGTGTGAACTAAACCGTTCCGGGGCCTCGCGCGCGCCTGCGCAGCGCACACACTAACCGCGCAGCGATCCGGAGATGGGCGTGGCCGCTGCGCAAGGGTGACGTGCACAAACTCGCGAAGCAGTCCGCATTCTTACATGCGGAATCTAAGGAACGAAAAGAACAGGCACTTCGAAAACAGACTCACAAATACAGAGGATGATCTGGTGACGGCCAGAGCGAGGTTGGGGGGCTGGGAGAAAGGGGTGAAGGGTTAAAGAAGCGCAAATCAGTAGCTGACAGATGTCACGGTGTAGGGGGTGCGGTCAGCGGTAACGTAATAGCTGCGGGTAGAGGCAGAGGGGTGTTAGAGTAATCAGGGGGGGTCGTTTCATAAACGATATAAATGTCTAACCAGTATACTGTATACTTGAAATGCATAATAAAATAAAATGCTAAAACAATTTTTCTCAAGCCTCAAATTCCTGGGAGAAGCAACACGGCTCGTTAGGTAGACTCAGACGGCTCTGGGGTCATAGCTTCCCTCTGCAGGAACTAAGCTGCTCTGATCCCAACGCTGCCATTCCTAGCTGTGTGACATTGGGTCAATCACTTAGCCTTGCTGTGCTCAGACAGCTCATCTGCAGAAGATAATATCTACCTTGAAGGGTGAAAAGGACTAGAGAGATGTACCTAAAATACCTAGCACGTGGTAAAATAAAATTTTTATTTTCAAGAAATGTAGCTCCAGGTGGAGTATGGCTAGGTCAGGTGACTGGGGTGCCGTGGACAGGCGGGAGCAGATGGGGGTGCGTGGGGACATCCGGGAGTGGAGTCCCCACGGTGCTTTCCCGCTGATCGGAGCTGGACACTTGGGGTTGCTCCGAGGGCCCCGAGGCGCACCCTGCCACCACTGGGGCTTAGGAACTGATCTCTCACTCTACGCCAACCCTGGAAATCACAGTCTCCCCGTCTGCCCAACGTCGTGTCCCCTAAGAATGCCGACAGTGGCACTAAAGGTCAGGTAAAGGGCCGACGGTAGTTTGCTCAGACAGACGTTGTATTCTGTGCAGCAGCTGCCACATCTGTAGTCCGCCCACGCGAGGGGTGCACGGCGGGGCCCCTCCTGCACAGCGCCTCCGTAAGTTTCACATTTCATTCCCAAGAACCCCGAGATGCAGACACTCTTGAGGGGTTTGTTTGTTTCTGAGTCGTAGACCATGGGGAGAGGAGATCAGTGCTCAGGAGCAGATAAACCCTGCCTCCTCTACCAAGCTCTTCTGTTCACCACTGTGTCCCTCGGATGCTTTGTTAGCACTGTCCTGGCAGCAGCGTCACAGACACTGCCTCCCTGTTGCCACTGCTGGGGAACAGACCCTGTGGCTCCCAGCCCCACCCACCCTGCCCCCACCTCTAGCTGTGTTTCTTACTTTCTTTGTCTCTTTCGGCTGCAGTGGTGTTGCCATGGCAACCACTGTCACCAGAAGAGGTAAGATAGTGTCACCCCTCGGCTTCAGCAGCAGCAAGTTCGCCCTCCCCTTGGGAAAGGTAAACCTCTCAGCTCTCCCTGCCCCTCCCTCGCCCACGGGCTCCTGAAGCAGGTCGAGACTATTAACAGGCAGCAGCAGCAGGGACCGAGGAGCTTCAGGCCGGCCGCGCACACCGCTCACTGGCGCGGCTCAGCCTGGCGCTGTGCCGTGAGAACGCGCCAGGCGAGCTCTGCTGGGCCCTGCAGGGGAGGCACAGGCTCAGGCCTGCAGAACCCTGGTCCACAGCCCAGGGCAGGGCAACTGAACCCTGAAAATCCTAAACGTGGTCCCCAAAAGGCCCCTTTCTTGCCTCTGTATTGCCGTAAATCCTAGGCTTTGCAGGCTCAGAAGGCAAGGGAGGCGGGAGTCACTGCATCGGCCCCAGGTGCAGAGAGGCCCCCGGTCCCTGCGGACTGGGCTTCCCCAGCGCCATGCGCTGCCCACTGGCGAAGGCCTCGGGGAGGCCTCTGCAAACCCCCCGTATCCCTGACAGACCTTGGATGCTGCTCTTGGAGCACGGTTGGAACCTGTTCAATTCCTTCAGCGCAGCCACCAGCTGCAGTCCTCAAACAGCTTCGGAAAGCCTTGTTCAAGGTCACCCTCAAGATAATAGAAATAGAACTAGGAACCCTTCTCCACGTTCCACACACACATCCTTCTCCCGGTGCATGTGGGACTATTAGCCACATACCTGAGAGGAACCACGCTCCCGAGCCCCCCGTCTGCCCCCTCCCCTCAGCCACCTCGCCCCTGCTTCCTGGAATAGCAGAACCCCCCTGGAGTCAAAGGCAGAACTCCTTGGCCATGCCAGCTCATGGAGTGCGGTGAGTCAGCAGCCCGGGCCGGCCCCCAGCACGGGCTGCCACAGTTTAATGATGGTTATTAGCAGTGCTCTGCACACAGCTGGGAGCTGCGCCTTCGCCCCACACTGAGGGGTGGGGGGAGGGAGTGCCAAAGCATCATTTATTACTATAATCTTCAACGTGCATCCCACCCATGGTGTTAATGTCCCAAAATAAACGTATTAATCCCCGCACAGCTTCCAAAGCAAACACTCAGCCGGAGGGCCTCGTGTGGGAGGGAGGCCACACCAAGGACAACAGAATGCAGGGGGCACCTCTTTTCCCTGGGTGGGGGGTTGGGAACCCTAGGTGGACACACCTTCAGGAGTCGTCCCGGAATGAAGCGACATCAGGCTTCGGGCAGGAGAACGTGACAGGGCTAGGTCTGCCAGCACGCGTTTATTGGAACGCTCGGGGATGCAGATCTCTTGGAAAAAGTGGTTTTGAACCTGCTTCCCCTTGCTGGTGAGATAACTCCGGGGCGAGGCGAGCCACTCGGAGCAGCAGGTCCAGAGGATGGAGCTAGAAGGTCATGCACTGAGGATTCCGGGGTCCCAGGAGGCTTGCACCCCTTCCTTCGCCAGTCTGACACACGCTTCTTTCCCACTTCCCACGTGCCCCGACCCAAAGCCTTGGCACCCTCCTGGGAAGTCAGGGAGCCAAGCAGAGGACGACACGTCCGGGGCCCGCTCGGCCGTCGGGGACACCAGCTGTACCTAGACACCTGCTTCCCTGCACTGGCTCCTCCAGGTCCAGTACTGCAGCGTGAAGAGGCTGCTCTCATGTCTTTCCTTTCAGAAGGGCAGCCTCTCCTCTTGCCCTCGCGGCTCTGCGGGTATGGGCACCCGGGAGGGACACCAGAAACTAGGACCCACGGAAAGAGGGTCTCCAGGCTTCCCCCTCCCTGCACGCTTATTCACTTACCTACTGTACTTGGGCACATTAGCCTCACCCACCCCGCAACCCCGCCTCCATCCCTCTCGTCGGTCAGCGCCCTCCACAGACAGACACGGACGACGATGCGTCAGGTCTAGGTACTGGGACCCTGGCCACACGACCTATGGGTGCCTGCCCCTAGAGAGACTCAACATTCCAGGAGGTAACTGATCAAGGCCACAGCTTAGGAAAAAGAGTTGTCCATAGTCCCGAGTGACAGGATGACAAAGTCATCCACTTGCATCAGCCAGAGGCTCCCGCTCAAGCCTAAGAAAGGGATGAGCAAGTTCTAGAACCAAGTCCCACTTTCCCTACCAGGTTCCTAGCAACTGGCTCACAGAAGACCTAACCCAATGTCACCTTGACCAAACTGCCACTGTGGGGAGGCTGCACATTCAGGCACACGTGCACAGGAAGAAGAATGCTGTCCCCATACTGTGGCATCGCATTCCCATTCCCTAAGGGGACAGCGGCAGGACAAGGAGGGAACTCCAGCCGTAAGCTCTCCCCCAGTGAGACCTCGAATTGATCTGTCCCTGGCTCCAGCCCTGGCAGCCAAAACACAAGACAGACACACCATAGGGATAGTGACCAGTTGTCCACGACCCCTGTTTCAACCGAACGACGGCTGGACCAGCGGGTTCCTCCGGCTGGGCTCCTCACGGCCCAGAAATGCAACAGGATCACAGAACTTGTCACTGTGCTTCAAGCCGTAAGTGACATCATATGACAAGGGACTGTCGGAAAGAGCCCTCAGGGACTGAATGCGTGTCCCATTCTTCACCGACACCAGAGGAAAGTGATCAGACTGCACGAGTCGCCCCTCGCAGTGACCCATAGCGATCCGGTCCTGCCGGCGCAGTGAATGCAGCCGGCGCAGTGAATGCAGCCGGCGCAGTGTATGCAGCCACGCAGTGAATGCAGCCGGCGCAGCGAATGCAGCCGGTGCAGCGAATGCAGCCGGTGCAGTGAATGCAGCCGAGCCGGCAGGCGCCCGCAGCTCATCGGCACGAGCACGGAACGCTCCGCTGCAGTGCCAAGTCGCGCCGGACTGGCCAAGGGCCGCACGGAACCCCTGCACTTTCCGTTGTTCTGGGTGAGACTCCGCCCCAGCCTCCGTCCCCCGGCTGGAATGGGATCTGTAAAGAGATCTCAGTCCTCTCACTTCGGGCAGTTTCTCTGAATCCAGGAAACAGCAGGTGGGGGTGAGGCTCATGGGAGACTCGGGGCGCACAGGGCTTTCCTGGGCGAGGCACCTCAGCCTGGAAGAGGAGACCCCGGGGCCGGCCTGAGAGAAGGAAGCGTCCTAGGGCTCCAGAGCTCCGGGCGACGCTTCCGTTTTCCATCGGCTTCCACGAGAGGAAGAAAACAGGATGGTTCTTGGCCTCTAGGGAAACAGAGACCCTCGGGGGATCCGGTTCAGAGACAGCCGGTCTCCACGCACACCCAGGGGGCTGCTTCTGGGGTTTGTAAACACTCGGCCCTGAAGCCGGGCTCCGCTGTGTATCAGGGGGCAGCTTTGCTGGGAAACTGCTCATTAGAACCAGTCCCTCTGACAGCCTGGGACGCGGGGCAGCCCCGCAGACCCCGACAGCTAGTCTCCGCCGCCTGAGGACCCCACTCCCACCGTCCTGCTGAGCTCCTGACTGAGGTTAGCCAAGGTCGGCTGCTAAGCCAAGACGCCTCTCCCTTCAAACACCAGGCCGTTTTCCTTGCCGCTGAAATGGCTTTGTCACTCCACCAAATGCCACCCTAAATGTCAGCCCCTGTAGCGTGCCCTGCACAGAGGCCGGGCTCTTCCTCCAAAAGGCGCAGGCTAACCCCACAGCTTCGTGCTGGCGCGGCCTTGGATCACGGACTCCCCAGGGATGGCCGGAATGACGACGTTCAGATTTAGAAACACGGAGCGGGCGTTGAACTCCAGACCCGTGAGAAGAGGGCCAAGGAACTCTCTTCCCGTTTTCAGGCCGAAAGAAGCAAGAGCAAAGAACATGGAGCCATTTGTTTCCTTTTCTCCTTGAGAGGCCGCCATAGTCACGGTCACCACTGGCTCAGGGACTGCAATCCACGTCAGGTCCCGTGGGGCGCCCAGACTAGATGAACTTTCCAGGGTAAGTCAGTGGACATGGCAACCAGGACCACGCGGCCGTTGGCACTAATTGGCTCCCTGGATGACAACTTTTGGGAGGAACTAGCAGGGCCCCTACTGAAGATGAACACTCTAAACACTGCTCTAAAATAGAGCAACACTGAAGTAACACTCTCACATAGAAAAGAAAAAAGAAAAAAGAGAAAGAAACGGAGGAAACGACAACAGCTAGCACACGGGCGCCTGCTGGGTGCCGGGGACTGCCCTCCCTACTTTGCACACACCATCTCGTTTAACCGTTACAGCCACCGGCATTATTCCCACGTGACAGAGAAACTGAGGCTCAGAAGGGCTGAGCAGGTCGCCCACGACCTCGTGGCCACGAAGGATGTGAGTGCCGGGCTGGAATCGGCCCACGGCCGAGCCCCCGGGCACTGGGGACGCGAGCAAGCCAGCGACGCTGCGGCCCAGAGGGAGGACCCTGCCTGGCGCGCGGGCACAGGCCCGCGTCCTCCTCGCGCGCGGCCGAATGCGTGAGGGTCGTGCCAAGTCCCCCTGACCTCGCCCGTGAGCGGCGTTCCGGGGACGGGGACAGCGCGGCTGGGGGGGCTAGATCTGGCGGGAGGCGACACCACGGAACCTGACGACGGTCCCACGACACCACGGAACCTGACGAGCGTCTGCGCCGAGGGGACCTCTCCGCGGGGGCCCTGGCGCCACCGCAGGGGCTTCTAGGCGCCGCGACGGTCCCTCCGCTCCTGCTTGCTGCCTGGATGCTGGATGCTGGATGCTGCATGCTGCATGCTGGATGCTGGATGCTGGATGCTGCATGCTGCATGCTGCATGCTGCATGCTGCATGCTGGATGCTGGCGGGTGGGGAGGAGGTCCCCGGGGGCCGCGGCGGAGCGGAGCCGGGGAACCCGGGAGCCGGGGAGCCGGGGGGACGGGGCACGGCGCGCGGGCGAGCCCCGCAGCCCGGGGCCGTGACGGACGCGCAGCACCACGTCCGAGGGGCGGCGGCGCCTCGAGGCCCCCCTCCTCCCGGCGCTCCCCAGCCCCTGTCCTCGCCCCAGGGCCCGGCCGCCCCCGCGTCCCCCCGCGTCCCCCCGCGCCCGGAGCCGCTCACCTCGCTCATCGCGGCACGTGCGCCGAGGGCCCCAGGGACGGCTGCGCTGCGCTGGGCTGGGCTGGGCTGGGCTGGCAGCGCCGCCCGGCCCGGCGCGGAGAGTCGGTGCGGGGAGCCGCCGCTCGAGGCCCGCGCCCGGCAGTCCGCGCTCGCTCCGCCGCCAGGCGCCCGCCGACCAGCGCCGCTCCGCGCCGCGCCGCGGGGCCCGCCTTTTATAGTCGGCTCGGGCCCCGCCTCCAGCCGGACCAATACGAGCGCCTCCTGCCGCAGAGTGACGGCCCCGCGCACCAATGGACGCAGGCTCGGCGGCCCGCTGCATCTCCAAGTAGGGTAAGGCTGTCAGAGCGCGGGAAGGAGGGGCGAGCGTCCGCGCCCAGCGCTCGCCAGGAGAGAGCGGGGAGCACCGGGGGCGGGAGGGCGGGGAGGGGCGTGTGAGTTTGAGAAGGCGAGGAAAGAAGAGCTGGAAGGAAACCAAGATGGTTCACGGGAAGCAGGAGACAATGAACGAAAGCGGTAAAGGCGGGAGGAATTCCGGGTGATTCGCTGATAGGGTGGCAGTCTGCCTAAGAGAAGGGCGCAAGGGCAGAAGAGAAGGACAGAGAGGGAGGCGCAAGTGGGCAGTAGTCCGTGGCGAGGAACAGGGAAATCGTGAAGTGCCCGATTGTCGGTGTTGAGAGATGTTTCCATACATCAGTCCTACCTCCCAAATAATGCAAAAAAAAAAAAAAAAAAAAAAAACCTTCCCCAACAAAATGATGATTCTCTAGCATCCACCCAAGTAGGGACTGAGCTCCTCCTTGAACTATTCGTTCAAGTTCAATCTGACACTGAGCCTCCCCTGTGCCAGGCACGGTGGTGAAGCTGTACCAAAAGGAGACACACCTAGGACCTCGCACCTGTTGCTGCCATTAAAATCGGTTTCCGTAGGCAAGTTCTAGCTCTTAGAGTCTAGCCTGCTTCTTCCTGCAATTCAGGTAGCAACCTAATTTGGTGGTCTATGTTTGAGGACCAAAACTAGCCAAGGGGACCCCGTCCAGGTGTCGGATCTCTCCAAAGTTCTTCAACAGCTATGTGAAATTATAAAGGAAATTCGAGGTCCTAGGTTAGAGGTCAGCCAGCTTCATCTGCAACAGCCAGAGAGGAAAGACTTTAGGCTTTTTTGGGTCTTATGGTCTCTGTTGAAACTCCGGGTCTGCCATCACAGTCTGAAACCAGTCACGGGCAACACATACACACATAGGAGTCGCTATGTTCTAATAAAACTGTTTGTGGACACTGAAGTGTGAATTTCATGTAATTTTCATGTATTATGAAATAGCCTTTTTTTTTTTCTTAAAGATTTTTAAATTTCAAAGCCATTCTTAGCTCAAAGGTTGTACGAAGCAGGCAGCAGGCCAGAGTTGGCTCACAGGCCACGAACCGCCAAGCCAGCCACAGATGATGAAATACCCAGGTACACGACAATAATAAGTTATACAACAATGAACAGTAACAGGTCGGAGAGGAAGACACTGTTCAGGACCGAAGAGAAACGAGAAGCGTCATCCAGAGGACGCCCTGGAACCCACACGACTGCATGAAGCAGACGCCTGCTGGACGTTTGCTGAGTGAATGACGTGATGTCACGTGCAAAAAGCATGAGTTTGGAATCAGACCTCAGTTTGTGTCCTTGCCCACTTGTTCCTTGCACAAACAGTCACCACACGTGCCGGGAATACCCAAGACCCTCAGGAGCCAGACGTAAAGGAGGCAGAGCTGGGCTGGACAGCCCAGAGTCGGGAGGAACGGGCAGGTGCTCCACAGTGAGGTGTGTGCCGGGACCCGCGTGAGCAGAGGTGTAGCCTGGCTCCCAGGCTCCCGGAGGTGACCCTCTGCGCTCTGGCCTGAAGGCCCAGAGGTCGGGAGGTCCAGGGAGGGATGTGTGGAGATCCCAGGCAGACAGAATACGAAGGGCAGATGTTTGGAGGTGAGTAAGCACGGTGCGTTCAGGGAGCCCTAAGTGCTCACGCACCTGGGGAGCCAGAGCGTGAGGTGTCAGGTCAAGGGGAGGCACGTGGGGTGGGAACACTTGAGGCCAGAGCAATAAGCAGAGGCCGGGCCACAGAGGACTTTGCGTGGCGTGCTCACGAGGTTGGATTTTATCCCAAAGGCGATGAGGAGCAAATGAAGAATTTTCGGCAGGGAAGAGACATGATCAAATGTGCATTTTAGAAATGGCAACAGCGTGGGGGTTGGGGTGGAAGGGAGGAGGCTGTCACAGTAATGCATGGGGGATGGTGGGGACCCGAACTCAGCCAGGAGGCTGTGGGCACATGCAGGTAAGCAGGCAGGGGTGACAGGGCATGGCATCTGGTCACTTTTAGGGGGCGAGGGAGGGGAAGGAGGCCCTGCCTAGTGTCGGTCTCAACACTGTCTCTCTAGCCCTCTCCCGCCCACTCCCAGCCTAAAATGTTCCGCCCCAGCAAGACGGGCCTGCCCGTGGTGCTGCCTCCTGCCTTGCTGTGCCTGGCGCCTGGAACGCCTCCGGTGCACCCTCTGCCTGAACTGCCTTAATTCCTCATGATCCTCTAACAATCAGCTCGGTCGTCGCTCCTCCAGGAGGCCTGTCCTACCTCCTTCTCATCGCCCCCTCGTCACAGCGGGTCAGGCACCCCCATCTGTGCTCCCAGGATGCTCTGCGCACAGAGTCCAGGGACAAGGCCCTTTCTCGCCGGAAGCCTGAGACCTGGACTTCATCACAGGGTGTGTGGGACCAGACTTATCCAACACCTCGCCCATTCCCTAAACATCCGGATAGTTTCCGAAATCACTTTTTCCATCTGCAGGTGTTGGGTGCGTGTACATAATTCTTACACCTGCAGAAACTCTCTGAACGCCCGTGAAGAGCGCTGGACCGCCCCGAGCGCTCCGGCCGCTGGTTCTCAGACTTACTCCTTAGACAGAACCAGGCGCGCCATTTGCAGGGCCCACTGAAAAATGAAAACGCAGAGCCCCTTCCTCAAAAATCATTAAGAATTTCCAGAGAGCAACGTCAAGACCAAGACGCCTCCCAGCACAGGTCGCATGCCCGCCAGCCAGCTCTGGCACTAGAGACCCCAGACCCATGCCAACGACCTCCGGCGTGTGAGAGGCCGCTGTGGGCGCGGCGCCCCCAGTCGGGAAGCCGCCCCGCTCCGGCCCTCCGCGTGGGCCCCCGGTGAGACCCTGTCCGCCAGGGTGTTCTGTCCAGAAGCCTCCTGCACCTGCTCCCCTGGTTCTTCTGCCGCTGACACTGCGTGTGAAGAAGCCTGCTCTGCTGCCCCCCCACTCCCCGGAGTGTCCCGGAGCCACACCAGGGCGCTGCAGCGCCAGCCCGAACTCGGCAGGAGGGAAAACTGCCAAGGGTCTGATTAGGGACAGCTCTTACCGAGTCGCAACCTCCCCGGCCGTCAGGGCCCCTCCCATGTGCCAGCAAGCGGTGCCAGGGGCATGATGGGAAAAGCTCCCTTAGGCCTTCGCTCTGGGTCCAGAGTCTGTGCGCTCCCCGGGGAGTCTCTGCGAACTGGCAGCCACACGCAGCTCAAGGCCCTCGTGTTCCAGGTACCCAGGGCCGCGATCCCCAAACCTGGGCAGCGGGGGCAGACTAGGGGTTTGGGGAGCGGCACCCCGCTCCAGAGGCTGCGGCCTGCAGGGGACATCCTGCCGAAGGGGAGCAGGCAGGAAAGCCTTGGGCGGCCAGAGACTAAACGCGATAAGGTGGTGATAACGTAGGCGTCCAGCCAGGGCACGTTTGGGAAGATGCTCTGCAGAGCGGGGACAAGAGGGTCGCAGGTGGCCCGGAGCTGAAAGCTGACCCGTCCCACCTTCAGGGAGCTGCGACAGCCACCTCCGCCCCCGACGCCATGGTTGGTGGGGAAGATGAGCCGAGAAACTGTGTGGTATGCGGGGACCAAGCCACAGGCTACCACTTCCACGCCCTGACCTGTGAGGGCTGCAAGGGTTTCTTCAGGTGAGAGCCCACCGCCCTGCCCCCCGGAGAAATAACCCCCAGACTGCCTGCCAGGCGACCTTTGAGCCCTGCCACAGGCCCCAACGGGTCCAGTTTCATCACTCCTGCATCCTAGGGCCGAGCGCCCCGTGGCCAGCTCGTGGCATCTCGCCCGTCACCGTGCTGTATAAACAGGGGCATAACACCAGGAAGGCCGGGTGTGTGCCCGGGGACACAACCCCTGAGGCAAGAGCGCTCACCGCGGGGCTCACGGCCCGTCAAGCCTCAGCTGGTGCTGCGTCGGCTTAGCTCCCCGGACCTATCCTGGGCCCCCCGGAAATGTCTGAGTGTGTCGTGCCCCGTCTACCCCGAAGGACCTCTGGACACGGCTCAGATGAGCCCGTGCCACCAGAGGTTCTTCTAAACCACGCCGTCTCAGCCCCTCACAGAGCCGCCTGTGCATGGCTGTCCCCAACCTCACAGCGTCTCTGTCTCTCGCAGACGAACGGCTGTCAAAAGCCCTGGTCTCGCCTGCCGCTTTGCCGGAAGCTGTAACGTCAGCAAGGCCCAGAGGCGTCACTGCCCAGCCTGCAGGCTGCAGAAGTGTCTCGACGCCGGCATGCAGAAGGACAGTGAGTCGGCCTCCTCCCACCCGGGAACCCGCAGACTCTCTCTCTGCTCGTCCCTGTCCCCACAGTGCGTTCTCCGTGCAGCAGGCACAGTAAGCCTCTCAAGACAGGTCACACGCTGTCAGTACCCTGCTCAAAGCCTCCGGGGCTCCTCGTCTCTCCGCGGCCCACGACCTCGCGGTCCAGCTCCCCACAGCACCCGTCACGCTTTCCCCTGGCTCACCCACCCTGCCACACTGGCTGCAGCGCTGGCCTCACACCCACCTGGCACACGCTCTCCTCCGGACGGCTGCCCTTCCGGCTGTCACCCCTCCCCCCCAGCACTCTGCCCTAGGTCCTCAGCCTGCCTTTTCTCCTCTGCCCCCCAAGTATAGTGCCTGTCACTCAGTGGGCGCTTAGTGATCCTCGACCTGACTCCCTAGCACGTCCCCAGACAAGGTACCTGGGCTCACAGCAGTCAGCTTGCCCCAAATCTCTCAGCTAAAAAGTTGTGGGCTTAGCGCCCCCGCTCCGCTGGCTGACCTCCGGGCCTCGGCTCTGTCCCGGGACGTCACACTGCCTTTTGGGGTGTGGCGGGGAGCAGTGGAAGAGAAACCGCAGAAATCCAACCGTCTGGGCTGGAATTCAAGCCATATCACTTAAGTACTTTGTGACCTTGGACCTGTCCCTGGAATCTCAGCCCGTTGTTGCTGGTGACAATGCCTGCCCCGTCTACCCATAGGATTGCTTTGTCCTGTGGGACTTAAGCTCAGAACCTTTGTGATAATAATGCTGTGCAGACATAAGATGATACTTTAGGTATCAAGAGTCCTTCCTCTCTGTTCAATGTCCCCCAGAGGCCAAACGTCCAGCCCTGTGGCCACCTCACTGTCCGTCCTTCCTGTCCCCACCCAGTGCACTGCTTTTCCTCACGGTGTGTGGGGGAGGGTACAGGGAGCCCCAACCCCCAGCCTCTGGGACGTCAGCCAAGCCCGAGGAGGCCTCTGCGCGCCCCTCCCCCAGCTTGCCTCACTGTGCAGCGTGTCTGGTCTGGTCCGGAGCTGGCCGGGATGGATGCGCTCTCTTCCCCTCTCAGTCGTTCGGGCTCATCTCTCGCCCGGGCACAGTGATCCTGTCTGCAGACGCCCTGGCACGGCGGCGAGCAAAGCAGGCCCAGCGACGGGCACAGCAGGCGCCGCCCGGGCTGAGCCAGGCGCAGCAGGAGCTGGTGCAGACGCTGCTGGGGGCCCACGCCCGCCACGTGGGCTCCATGTTCGGCCAGTTCGTGTGCTTCAAGGTGAGCACCCAGAGGGTTCGGGCTGGACCGTGGCCAACAGGGGGCCCGCGGCGGCCGGCCTGAGGGAGGGGGCGGTGTGCCCCGCAGCGACTTGACTCGGGGGACAGGATTTCTCCAGGGCCGGGGCCTGGCAGGCTGCTCGGCCCAGAACCCTTCTGGAACAAGGGGGGCGAGGCCCCGCGTCTCACTCGGCCCCGTCTCTGCAGCCTCCGCCTTACCTGTTCGCCCACCAGCAGCGCCTGCCCGCCCCGCTGCCCCCGCTGCCCCTGCTCACGCACTACGCGGACGTGAACACCTTCATGGTGCAGCAGGTCGTCAAGTTCACCAAGGACCTGCCCTCCTTCCGGTGCGCGCCCCCCCGCGGCCTCAGGCGGAGCGCACGCCATCCCCGCCACCACCGAAACGCGGGACAGACAGACAAAAAAACGGCACTGACCAAACCAAGCCTCTCCAGGCACCGGGTCTTTAGTCCCCAGCTTCCCGCGTCGCAGCAGAAGTGGGCGTCCCCTCGCTCCTGGGGGCTCCCGCCGGTGACCAGGGTGCCCGCTCCCTGCCCCCCACAGGTCCCTGCCCATCGAGGACCAGATCTCCCTTCTCAAGGGGGCAGCTGTAGAAATCTGCCACATCGCACTCAACACCACGTTCTGTCGCCAAACACAGATCTTCCTCTGCGGGCCTCTTCGCTACACCAAAGAAGACGGGGCCCTGGGTGAGCGCGGCAGGAGGTGTGCCCTCGGGCGCGGCTCGGGGCACGGCGGCCTGAAGGCCCCTAAGCCCGTCTCTCCCACAGTGGGGTTCCAGAAGGAGTTCTTAGAGCTGACCTTCCGCTTTCACGGGACCCTGAGGCGGCTGCAGCTGCAGGAGCCCGAGTACGTGCTCATGGCGGCCATGGCCCTGTTCTCGCCCGGTGAGCCCCCGGCCCAGCGGCTTTGGTCCCCATGGCTCGGCCCTGACTCCTGCTCCTTGAACCCCTCCACCCGGGGAAGGGGTGTGCGCCAGCCTTGGCTGCCTGGGGCACTGTGACCACCCCGACCCACACCCCCCATGCTCCCCGTCCTGCAGACCGGCCCGGCGTGACCCAGAGGGACAGGATTGGCCAGCTGCAAGAGGAGGTGGCGCTGACTCTACACAGCTACATCAGAAGCCAGCAGCCGAGGCCGCAGGACCGGTGCGGGGGAGACTGGGCGCTGGAGGCTCCGGGAGGGGGAGGTGGGGGCACACCGGGCTCAGGAGAAACACTTCGACATCCCTTCCCTCGGGAACACAGCTCGCTCCCCTCACAGCCCCAGCACCCACACTCTCCCGTCTGCTGTTGCACCCCACTTTTCCAGACGGCTTTATTCGGTAGAGATGCTAAGCGGCGGCCCACAGGCTCTGCGTGACAGCATTCCCGAGGCTGGGGCCACCCATCCCCTCAGCCACCCAGCGGCTCCGGACCAAAGCCGCCTCCCAAGGGTCTCGCTCGTTCTTTGCCGGCCCTTCCTCACCACTCCGTCTCCCCCTTGTCATCCCCTTGACGTCAGTCATCCACAGCTTCGTGGCCAGAGCCTGTTGCCGGCTCTAGTCCGCGACCTCTCCGGGCCCTGAGGTGGGCGCCCCATTTGCTCTGGCTCATCTCCAGTGAGCCGGAGGACACGCCCACAGAACAGGGCCGCCTTCTAGAACGTGCTCTAGTAGGCGGGCCCCCGCATTCCGCACGGCTGAAGTTTGGCCACACCTGGGGCTGCCTTCACACGTGGCCCTCCGAGCTCTGGGTTCAAGAAAAACGGCACGGGGAGAGAAGACAGTGTCAGATGGCAGCCCGCCGGGGACCTCTGAACTCCATGCCAGGGCGCGGCCTCCTCTGGCGCTCGGAGCCAGCTTCACTGGGAGTGGCTCGGGGCACCGGGGCAGGACAGGACGCTCAGCCGCCCGCTTCCCTGGTGACCCCACGCCCTCCTCCAAAGGTTTCTGTATGCGAAGCTGCTGGGCCTGCTGGCTGAGCTGCGGAGCCTGAACGACGCCTACGGACAGCAAATCCTGCACATCCAGGAGCTGTCGGCCATGATGCCCCTGGTGCGGGAGATCTGCAGCTGAGGCGCCGCGCGCCCGCCCCGGGCCCCGGGCACACCGCGCGGGGCGGGCTGGGGGCCGGGACCCGCGCCGAGCGGGCCTCGTGGTCACAATGAAAGACGAAAGCGATGAGTGCCTCTCCGTGCAGTCGTGGGGGGAGCGGTGGGTGCCGACCGTGGGGCGAAGCTGTTCTCTGGAAGCACAGGAGGTGCGGGGGTGGGGACGCTCCCTCTGGGAAAGGGTGGCCCCACTTTCTGAGGTCGAGGGCTCCTTCCCAGCCTTGGAAGGCTCTGGGACAGAAACCAGGGTGGACAGCTAGTCTCATGCAGACCTTTCTGCTCTGGAGAGGAGGCGGCGAGGTGCTTTAATCCACAGGGCAGTGAAGGGCGGAGTGACGGGGGACAGCTCGGCCACACATTCGCCCTAACCCTCCTCCCGCCGTCCAGAGCCACAAACGTGGGAAGATGACACTGGGGCTGGTGGCAGAGGGGGAGCCTCCGGCCACTGCAGGCCCCTACTCTGCTCCCGGGACCTCGAGGTCCCCCAGCAAGGGGGGCTCCGGAGAGGGGCTCGCCTCGGGCCCGGGGGCGCCTGACTCAGGGGTGGCAGCTGCTGTGGGGGCGCCGGGCCGACCTCAGCCCACAGTGACGCTGAAGCCACAGTGGAATCGGTTGCGCCAGTGGTTGAGGAAGGCCCCGAGGGCCAGGGTGACGGGCAGCGGGGGCATCTTCTTCTCCAGCACGGCGCCCACGCACCAGTTACTGTCCACCATGCCTGCGGGGAGCGGGATGCGGACTCGCTGGCTTCACCGGAAGGAAGGTGAAGCTTCCGGCCCGCTGCCCGCCCCGGCCCCCCGGCCCCTCCCCTCCACTCCGAACATCGCCTGAGCAGCCCTCACCTCTAAACACCATGTTGGCCTGGGGCAGGGTCAGATGGTAGCCGAAGGAGAAAGCTGTGTCTTGTAGCCTTGTGTTTGCCTCAAACTCCACTCCAACCTGAACCTGAGGGGCATGGGCAAGGATGGGAGAGGGGTCTGTCTCGGCGGAGGGGTCCCAACCGGCGTCAGCAGCATGAAATGAGAGTGTGGGGGTGCGCGCGCGGGAAGAACAGTAGGTCGGGGCGTGGAGGTGGGGGTGGGCGTCATGGCCCTGTGCCGGGTGGGGGATGGGTCGGCATCTCACCTGCTCATTTGCTCTGTGGTAATAGCTGGCATGGGCCCCACCTGACCCCACATTCAGTGTGGCCACCCAGTGTACAGCTGCGAAAACCAAAGTGAAGGAGAGGGGCGCGTCACCGCAGCAGCGACCGCAGCATCCCCCGCAGCAGCACACGCCAGGGGCCCTGGCCACGCCCAGGCCTCCCCTCGCCCCGCCCAGGCCTCCCCTCGCCCCGCCCCCCGCCTCGTACTGGAGTACTTCCCGGCCAGGGTCAGGATGGCTCCCTCTTCTCCTGGCCGGCGGTGATAAACCAGCTCTCCTCCCAACACCAGCCGCTGAGTGAGGCTCTGCAGGAAGTGAGCGACCACAATCACTGGAGTGGGAGACGTGGAGTCAGTCGTGGCGAAGCCCTCACCCCAGAAGCCCCCGCCCCAGCTGCCCGACAAGCCACTTTTCTAAGCCCCGCAGTGTACAGACGACAAAGAGGCATCGCCAGCGTGAGCAAGTGGGCAGCCCAGATACAAAGAACCGCGCCCCGGTCGCTCACCCGATTCCCCAATCAGGTCAGGGTTCCCCAGCGTCAGCGTGGCCGTGTAGTCACCACCCCGATACTCGCCATCAAACTGCCACGTCAGGAACTTGGACTGCTGCGTCTGGGTGGGGAGAGCAAGAAGTGAACCCTCCCTCCCTGCTCGCCATCACTACCGCCTCTGCTCCCCTCCCTGGAGCCCCCCTCCGCCCGGGACACACGGAGGAGGAGGGAAGCGCTTGGGTGGATGGGGACAGGAGCCATGGGTCACCTGGAAGACAGCCTTGGCTCGGAGCCGCTCTGCCAGGAGGAGCAGGACCTGGGCGTTGAGGCTGCCACTGCTGTCCAAATCCCCTAGCACAGTGGGGAACACCTGTTGGAGTGTAGTCGGGAAGGCTAAGTGGGTGGCTCCTCTCGGCTAGAGCCAAATACTGTAGGTTTTCACGGTATCCAGCGCCCCCCAGTGGAGCCACAAGGAAAAGCTCCCACCCACCACCCACACATTTGTCCCCACCCTCTCCCACTCAGAAGAAAAAACCCAGAGAAGCAGGCAGGTGCCCTGCCCATTTTTCCCCACGACACCCACGTTTCCTCCTCTTCCCGGCCCGGGCCCCAGGTGGGCTGTTGGGGAGATGGCCTCACCTCAGTGGGGCTGAGTTGCCAGTCCCCCGCGTAGGCCGCGTGCAGGTGGTAGCCCGGCAGCCCCAGGGTGCTCATGTGCACGGTGTGAGTCACCTGAGGGGAGAGAGGCCAGAGGAGGGCAGACACTTCCTGCTCCGTCCCGGTCCCACCCTCATCCTCTTCCCATCCAGCAGGCCTTTGAGAATCCCAAAGGTGCCCGCATGTGCAGAGGGTCACCTGACTCAAGGCAACAAGTCCCACAGGCGAGGGAGGTCAAGAGAGCCCCACATCCGCCCTCCCACAGGCAGGGAGGGACAGGGAGGAGGGTCCGGAGAAGTGGGAGCACCTGGAAATGGCTGCTCAGAACCTTGTTGACCACGAGCTTCACTCCGTCCATCTGTGCTGGAAATACGTCTGAAGCGGGGGAGGAACGAGGCTGCAATGAGCACAGACGAAGCACCCTACCCCAAGCGTCTGCTTTCCACCCGCAGAAAGAAAGTGCTTTGCAGGAGCTGACCTCCTCCCTTCAGGCCCTGCAAGGAAGCGCTGCACCCCATGCAGGCAGCTGGTCTGCCCAGAGGCTGGCTGTCCCCGCTATGTTCCCCCCTTCCCTGCTCCCATCGCGGGACACCCAGCATTCAAGACCCGCCCACCTCTGCCCTTTCAGCCTGAGACACCAAATGCCAACTTCTCACCTTTGCATAGCCGGTGCAGCTCATCGAAGCTCCCGGGGTTGGGCAGAGGTTCCTCTCGACGGGGGCTCCGGCGGGGCAAAGCCCCAATCGGTGCCAGGCCCAGCGTGTTCCCCATTTCAGTCCAGAGGACGGGAAGGGGCAGGGGTTAGCCTGGGAAAGGATGCTATTCCTCCCTCTACCCCCCACGGGCTCCACCCCCCATCATCCGGCTCCCCAGTCCCAGAAACTTCCACATGGTCCGACGCTACACCTGGAACGCGAAGAGTCGGGAGAGAGGACACAGGTGGGGAGACTGAATACCGGGCACAGTTCCGTCTCATCTTTGATCCCTCACCCCCATCTGTCACCCCTGGTCCCTACCCTACTCTCTAGCCCTAGCCCCACCAGAGACCTCGCCCAGCTTCCTACTCTTTCTACTCTTCATTCCTAGGCCACAGGGCGAGGCTTGCAACGGAGCAGTAGCCCTTACCGTCTCAGACCATCGTGCTGCCCCTATCCCCCCGGCACACCCCGGTCATCTTGATGGGGGCGGCCATCTTGAGTGATGGCAGAACGGCGGCTTCACGCTGCATTTTCGGCGTGGTCACGGACGCCATTTTGGAAGTGGGCACCAAAAAGCTTTCAAAGACCCGACCTACCCTCGATTGGGCCCCGCCCAATCAACGTAAAAAAAGAGGCGTGGTCTCCCAGAGGCCAATGGGAGAGGAGGAAGCAGGGGAGTGGCAGGCCCGGCGTCCAGAGAGCTCCGGCCTTGGCTGCCCTGCAGAGGCGGGCGGGGCTTGGTGACAGCTCCCGAGATTTAACTCAGTGAGCGACGAGGCCGTGGGCCTCTCCAAGGTCGGGGAAACCTGGGAGCGTACAGGACACTAGAGGGAGCATCTTGGAGCCTGGGCCGCTGAAGCTCCCTCCTCTGCCTTTTGAGAAGAGTAGCGGAGGGAACGACTGGGAGGACTTCTTTGGAAGCCTAGTTATGTCACATGGCCCCCGGCGCCCGGCCCCACCTGCGCGCCACCACACCAGCCCGGGCCACCTCCTCACAGCCCTCCACAGTGCACTGCGGAAGCGCGCTGCTCGCAAGCACAGCTCTCTTGCGACAGGAACTCGCACCTCCCGCCTGCAGGGCCACACCGCCCAGAGTCCCCCTCATCCTCTGGGAATGGGAATGGGTGTGAGAGTTTGGGGTAGGGACACCGGGCTGCAGCCTCGGTTCCAGCAGAACTATTCCCTGAAACAGCTGCCCCTTAGTTAGCCCTTTATTCCTTAATCCCTGGGCAGAGCAGCCAAAGAAAACCTAGGAGTATGACCCCGGCCCAGCGTGCTTCAGCCCAGAGCCAGGGGCGAGTGAGAAGCGCCCTCAGTCCTAGGGGCGCCACAGGGGAACGGCCCAAGCCGAGGCGCAGTAAGAAGTCTGGGCTCGGGTCACTTCTTTCACTAGCCCTCACATCCCCACTCCCATCTCTCAGGAATGTCCTAGGGACACTGCAGGCAAAGGGTTGAAAGATGCAAATGCCTCTGACATCTGTCTAGCTGACTTCACCCAAATGCCTTGGGCGGGGGAAGGTACCTCCCTCCCACACAGTCAGGGCGGAGGCCTTGGCCAGAGGGACGCCGTGGCCCCTGCTGACCATTACCTAGAAGAGGTGACCCAATGACCAGGGACCTTCAACCTTTATACTTGGACCGTAACCTCTGTTCCTGCCAGGGCCCTCCATCGGGTCAGCGGAGGGCAGAGGCTGCTCAGACTGTGTGTTTTTGGGGGAGGGTGTGCGCATGCGTCAGCGCACAAGCGGTGGTCTTGGGCTCTCTGCCTTCTCCCCATCTCATCACACACTAACCCGAGAAGCTGCAGAGTCGCCCTCTGACCCTCACTCCTGCCCCTAATTTCAGCTCCTTCCTCCTTTCTTCTGTCCCCCAGTATTTCTCTGCCAGGTTGCAGTGAAGGGGGTGGGATTAGGGAGATGAAATCTACCCCTAATGGGACAGATTCCCCAAGGGCTGAGGGCTTGACCCGTCAGAGCCTTCCAAAGCCTAGTGCTCCTTCTTCTCTGCCCCGGACCCCGAGAACGAACCTCGAACAGGCCCGAAGTATTTCCCTGTGGCCTCCACCAACGCCCGCATGCCTGCCTCCCGCCCCCGGCGGACCCCAGACCCGCTCCGACTTCTGCGTGGTGACCGGCCTTCAGTCTGGCCTTCAAGACCCTTACCACTCGCGACCCTCTTCCTCCCCTTTCCGGTTTTTTCTCGTGCGGCAAAATGCATGGAACAGGTTCTCAATCTGTCTGTCACCTGCAAGATGACCTGGGACAGGTTCGACTTCAAGGAGCCTGAACGCTCACGAGGTTTGGGGGCGGCTCGAATGGCACCGTGAGCTGGAAAACTTGCGGAAGAGAGTGAGTCGATAGAGGAGGGTGGTGCCCAGCACGGGGGTGGCCGGGGGAGCCAGCGGACGGGGCCCCACCGTGGCAGCGGCCGGGCCGGAGGCAGGATCGGAAGTGTCGGATGAGACTCGAGCCTCTCCAGGGGCCTCCCCCTGGCAGAGCCGGGCCAGGACAGGCGCTGCCCGCGGGCATTCCTTAGCCGCCTCCCACGGCCTCTGCGAACTACCCTCCCTTCTGGGCCTGGCTTGTCCCCTTAGCCTCACCCCCTCCGACACCGACCTGGCCCCCTGAGGGTCCCCATTGCCCCCGAGACTTCCCTGTTCCCACGACACCTTCTTCGGGAGCTTCGCACGCGCCTGTCGCAGCGTCCCTCCCCCACGTTTGCCTTTCAGACACACGGACACCGAAAACCGCCCCAACGGAAGCCCGCTGTGAGCCTGTCACTCTCTGGGGCTGGACAGACAGCCAGAGTCACTCTGAACGTGCCTGGCGTCCCCACGCGGCAGCGCTGGAGAACTCGGGGTCGGGGTTCACCCCTCAGCGGAGCAGCACAGCCTGGTGTCTGCAGAGTCAGAGGCAGGGCTGGCCTCACTCCGCGGCGCTGTGTCCAGCCCAGTGTGTCCTGTGGCTGGACAACTGCGTGGCGAACGAATGAACGGACACGTGGACGAAGGAACGCACAGAGCCCAGCGTGTGGAGGCTTTATTGCCCGCGCCCCCTCTGCAGTGCTGGCGGGAGGGAGGGGCAGGGAGCGCTCAGGGGGGCTGACTCTTGAGCACTAGTGAAGCGCGGCCGAGCCGGGGGGCTGACAGAGCAGGCACCATGGTGTCCGCCGGGGGGCGTGGCACCCTCACAGGGGCAGGGGCGGCTGGTGTTAACGGGGTGCCACCCGCGGGGGCCAGGAGCAGGGAGGACGTGGCCATGTCACTGTGGCGGCTTCTCATGCTTCAGGGTCTCGTAGGTCTCCTGGTTCCGGGTGCTCAGGCCCTGGAGGAGGCGGGAGAGGGGGGTCAGGAACGGGAGCCACCCTGAGCCCCTCCACCCCACAGGTCACTCAGCATCCAAAGGTCACTCAGCAGCCACTGTCCTCTGCTGACGTCCTGGACTGGGCTGGGGCAGGCTCACTCACCGTGTAGATGCCGTCCGATTTCTGTGGGGGCAAAGGGGCCAGCGTCAGAGACCACCCCCCTCCCTTAGGGCCCCGCGGCACCTCCTCCCCACCCAGGGCAGCGGGCCAGGGGGGAGTCACTGAACACTCTGCCACACACACGCACACGCGCGCACACACACACACACACACACGCACACGCACACGCGTGCACCGCACTCAACTCTCAGGGACCTGTCACTGCACTTTACTCTGCCTGTCACCTGCTGAGTGCCTCACTCCTGCCTTGGCTAGAGAGCAGGGAGAAAGCGTGAGGTGGCTGGCAGTCCCCGGAGCTTGGGCAGACCGGCATCTGAGACCCGTGCCCGCCCAGGCGCCACAGACCCCAAGGCGAGGGCCCCGGAGGGCTGAGTCTGCGGAACCCCCGGCCCCCAGGGGCAGGCCCCATACCTCGTAGGCCACGGCTGCCTTCCGCACCTGGATCTGCAGGGGGAGAGAGGTGCTCAGGAAAGGCACAGCGAGCGGCCGGTCCCCGGTCCCTGCCGCCTCGAGGGGACCCTTCGTTTCCTGTCCTTAGAGCCGAGGGGCCGCCGCCCGCCCCCGCCCCCACCCCCGCCCCCGCCCCCTGCAGCCCGCAGCACCTGCCCAGCCTCACCTTGAGCCGACAGTAGAGCAGGGTCAGGACGAGGCCGTATAGAAACAGGATGGCGTCCAGGATGTAGCAGAGCTGAGGCTCTCCCAAGGCCGCTGGAGGACAGGGGGCGCCCAGGGGGTTGGGCATCAGGGGGGTGCTCCAAGGGAGGGGTTTTGTCCTTCCTGGAACCTCGTCTCTCAGCTCCCCGCTCCCTCACCCCATGGCCGGGGACAGACGTGCCCTCGTGTTGGGGACCCCCCGCCTTCAGCACTGCGGGCTCCCCAGGCACCATTAAGCGTGTCATAGCCTTCAGGGGACCCATCTGAGTTCACTGGGCAAAGACCAAAACCTCAGCCTGCAGAGCAGTCGGGGGAGGCGGAGGCAGTAACAAATTTCAGTGACAAAACCACAGCAGTGTCTCTGCTGAGTCCTGTGACCTGTGGCTGAGAGCCGGACAGGAAGGATGTGAGCAGGGGAAGGGCGAGAAGGCCATCGCTCTGTCGTGTAGTCGTGCAGCCTCAGCCTCGCAGCCCCTCTGGGCCCGCAGCGATGTAAACACGGAGCATCTCCCTCCCTGGGCCCCGTGGGCGCCGGCCGCACCGCACGCCGGCCGCAGGGAACGAGCAAGCTGGGGGCCTGCATCTCGGGCCTCTGTGGGGACTCCACGCTGTGACTCACCCCGGGCCACTGGGAGGAAGTTTGTGCAACTAAACTATCAAAAAGGGTCAGAAATCCTCTCAGCCCGGCCCACCCCGGGGCCCTGTCGGAGGCCTCCGAGCACGTGACGGGTGCCATGTAGAACTTTTTCCGCGGAGATGCCTGTCACACGCAACGCTGTCCCAATCTGAGAACTGCCCGCGGGGAGAACATCGTGGCCATCTTCCGGGTGAGGAAACGGAGGCCCAGGGAAGCCAAGGAACTCGCTTAGGGCCGCAGAGCTACGTGCCGGGGCCGGCAGCAGATCCGGGCCCCGCGGACGCCCCGGCCCCTCTCACGCAGCCCCTGGACTCACGCCCACTCCCTCCTCCTCCACGCGGGGGCTGCTGCGGCTCCTCTGGCTGTCTCTTTCAATTCCCCCAAGTCCCCCACGTTTCGCCGAGCCCCTCCTCCCCAACCCCGAGCTGCGACCACCGCCTTCAAACCATCCGCACGAGACACCCGGGAGCGAGACGTGAGGCCACGGACACGGCCAGCGGCCGAGACCTCCCGCCGCTGCCTCGGCTTCTCCGCGGACGCTCGGGTGTCCGGCACCGGGCACCGCGTGCTGCCCGCCCGGCCACAAGCCGCGGGGAAGCGGCGACCCCGTCTGTCCTTGCCGCAGCCCCCGACGCAAGGACAGGCCTCTCAGGAGGGGCTTTGAGCGGCTGGACGGCAGCGCGATGGCGATGACCGACGGCCCCAGGAAATGCGGCGACGGGCAGTGCGGCTTTTCCCAGACCCGCCCTCACGTCACGCACGCCCTCCCCGCCGGTGAGGTCTCAGGTGCGCATCCGTCCCGAAGAAGGGGACGCGAGGGCGGGCGACCACGGCCCCTGCGCCCCGGTGAGGGCCGCGCACCACCAGCCTCGGGGCTCTGGGCCTGTCTGCCCACCGCCGGCCCCGCCGCGTGCCCTGGCCGCCGCCCTGAGGACCCGCCCGCCGCCCCCCAGCACGCCTCACCTGCCGGTTCGGCCAGGAGGAGCAGGAGCAGGACCACGGCGGGCTTCATGGCGGGCCGCGAGCTGGGCTGGGGCGCAGACGCTCTGAGGGCGCTGAGCAGCTGTGCTGCCAGCAGCTCCCTGACCACAGAGTCCCCCCCTTCCTGCCACGCCTTCCCCAGCTTCGGCCCCTTCCCCTTCCTGCGCCAGAGCCCCGGCGGCTCCCGGAAAGGCCAACTAAGGAAGCTGAAGCTCTGGGCCCTTCCGCCTCGGCCCATCAGTGACCCAGGCCCTGTGCCACAGGGAGGCGCTGCCATCCCTGGCAAAGGCCGTGCCATCCCCCGGCCCCGTCAGCACACACCGGTGGTCCGCTGCCACCTGAGAGTCCCTCGCAGCCCAGGACAGCCCCTGCCCTGCGGGAACTGCGCCCCGCCCCGCTTCGAGGGGTCTGCCCGCGCGTGTGTGGGCAGCGGGTCTGGGCGGGGGCGCTGAGGGGAAAGAGGAAATGGGGAATGGGGAAGTGGAAAGGACGAGAGTCAGGGAAGGCGTGGACGGGAACGTCTACTGAGAACCGGCTGACGGAGAAGCGGACAGTCAACAGACGCTCGAGGTTCCCATCAGACGGAAGACAGGGAGAAACCGAGAACGACATGCCAGGAGTTGTGACCCAGGGGCCTAGGTGGCCAATTTATTATGATTTCTCCTTTCCTGCTGCACACGCAGGAAGCCTGACAGCTAAGAGCGCACGCGCGCACACGCTGTGCACACGCGCACGCACACGCACGCACACACACACAGCCCCTTCTCCCGTGACGACAGGCCCCGCAGAGGCCCTCGACGGGTGTGGACGGAACGCTGCCCCGCTCAGCGATCTACTTCTCCAAACACGATGTCCTGGGTTCCTGGTCAGGGCAGGAGAGATCAGTGGTGTCAGCCAGGACCCAGAACTCACTGCCGGGCCCAGGAGACAGGCTCAGGGGTCACGCCCAGAGTCCCCGTGAACAGGAAGTGTGCAGACTGTCCCCACCCCCCGCCCAGGACGACTCGACCACTCAACAGGCTCGTACCTATGATAGCAACGACGTCCGCCAACATGTGCCCCTTGGACATCTTGTCCAAACCAGCCTGCAAAGAGGGAGACAGCAACGGTGTCAGGCGACTCTGCAGGGCAGCGGGGAGGGGAGTCCGCGCGGTCTCAGCCAAGGCCCCTCATCCCCGGAGTCGCTGGGACTGGTTCTTACCAGGTGGGCAAAGCCGGGAGCCTTGATCTTGCACCGATAAGGGCGGCTGCTGCCATCTGACACCAGGTACACCCCAAACTCTCCCTGCCCAAGGAAGAGGAAGGCCACCTCCGTGACCAGGACAACACTCTCCTCTGCCAGCCACGCCCCCACGCGCCCTCACACCGTTTGGGCGCCCGGGCGTTTGTCCGGATGTCCGTCTCCGGTCACCCGGCCCGCGGCCTCCCCCTCTGCCCTCACCTTAGGCGCCTCGATGGCAGTGTATGTGGCGCCTGGAGGGACCTGGTAGCCCTCCGTGTACAACTTGAAGTGGTGAATCAGCGACTCCATAGATGTCTGGAAAGGGACCGGGGACACCAATAAACCAAACCCGACTGCCTCGTGGCCACGCCCAGCACAGAAAGGGGGACACACGGTGAGCAGAGGGGGGCCATAGGAGGTAAGAGGCATGCAGAGAATTCCCTGAAAACGGAAAACACAGTTGGGTCTGACCCGAGGCCCGTGTGCCCCACACTGACCTTCATCTCGGCCCGCTTGGGCGGGGACACCTTGGCGTCGTCCACCTTGATCTCCCCGGGGGGCATCTTGTTCAGACACTGCAAGATGATCCGCAGGGACTGGCGCATCTCCTCCACCCGGCACAGGTACCTGACGGGGGCGAGGACGCGGTAGGCATGGTCGCGCCATGCGCGAGGCAGGGGCCTTGCCGCTGCGATTCCCGGCAGAGTGGCCAGGCCGCCACGGGGGACCGGCGTCTTCCGACGCGGGACCTGGGCCTCACCTGTCGTAGCAGTCCCCGTGGGAGCCAATGGGGACATCGAAGTCCACCTGGTCGTACACGTCATAGGGCTGGGTCTTGCGAAGGTCCCACTGGATGCCCGAGCCACGCAGCATCACTCCGCTGTGGGGGACACGGTGGGGACCAGGCCACTTGCACACGGCAGGGAGGAGGCGCCCCCTTCCTCAGTCTCCCCTCTCCCCACACTCTGGGCACACGCTCGGTGTGGCAGGGCAGGCCCCCACGTCCCCGGAGCCGGGACATCAGGCCGGGGCCCCCCGCGCCTGGGCACCAGCCTCACTCCCGCACCTGAAGCCGTAGTTAAGAGCGTCCTCGGCGCTCACGACGCCGATGTCCACCGTCCGGTTCCGCCAGATCCTGTTGTTGGTCAGCATCTGCTCGCGAAGAGACACGCGTCACCGCCTGCGCGACACCGCAGGTGCCTCTCTGTCGCTTTCGAGCCGGCGACTACAACCCCGCAAGCCCTTCCGGGGGGAAACGAGACCTTTCCCACTGACTCCTACCTTACCTCCTCCACCTCATCGATCCGAAGGGAGAAGTTCTTAGCAAACTCATAGATGTCGTCCATGAGCCCGAGGGGTAGGTCCTAGAAGCAGAACAGAACGAGGGTGACTGAGCGCAGCAGGGCCTCCCCGGGGGGCGGACGCGCGGGCCGGGCCTCACCTGGTGCACTCCTCCCGGGCGGACGTAAGCAGCGTGCATCCGGGCCCCCGACACTCGCTCGTAGAACTCAAACATCTGACAGGACACATGGGAATCAGTGACAAAGTCCCAGGCCCGGAGTCCAACCACCCAGCGGTCTGGCCCCCTGCTCCTGCTTCTTCCCACCAACCCGCGACAGTCCTCAAGACGTGACCCAGGTGAGGTCCGCCTGTCCTCCTCAGTTCTCCCCGCGTCCCCACGTCCCCGCCCTTGTGCCGCTGTCTCCTCCATACCTTCTCCCTCTCTTCAAACATCCAGAAGAAAGGGGTCATGGCCCCGATGTCCAGGGCGTGTGTGGTCACAGCCATGATGTGGTTCAGGAGCCGTGTGATCTCCCCAAACAGCACTGCGAGGGGGCAGACGAGGGGTGAGACGAGAGGGACACGGGCTCGGCGCGGGGCGCGGGCAGCAGGCGCGGGGCTTACCGCGGATCCACTGAGCCCGCGGCGGGGGCTGGATGTTGAGCAGCTTCTCCACGGCCAGCGAGTAGGCCTGCTCGTTACACATCATGGACACGTAGTCCAGCCGGTCAAAGTACGGGAGGGCCTGGGGGCGGGGGCGGGTCCCACGTCAGGGCAGGCGGGACACCCAGCCATCAGGCGTGTGCCGGGGCTGGGGGATCGATCTGTCGCGCTCGCCCATCTCCGCGGTGAAAGTCCCCCCACCAGACCCTAGTGGAGAGCAGCCTCGGGCAGGGCGGGTGGCACACCAGCTGTCCCCCACAGACGGAGCCCAGCAAACAGCGGGGGCACCGCACAGTGGTATGTAGTGAAACAGGAAGTGACCAGTTTTGAGTCCTTCCCACCTTGGTTTTGAACATGGGACATTAAATCATAGACTAGCAACAATTTGCTCACAAAATTTCTGGAAGCGTAACAATGTGTCTGTGTGAGCCTGTGAGCTGCCTCTGGCAGCCACTGCCAACAGCCCTGGCCCCCTGCCAAAGAAGGCGTGGCTTCCGGAGACGCTGGAGGAGAAGGGTCACCGGCCTAAAGGAGCACTGGCCAGTGAGGGCGGCAGGACACGGAGTACCACCCGGGGGGGGGGTGCGGATTTGCTTCTGGAAGAAAAAGTTCTTCCCCGATGCCAAGAACCCGAGGCCCAGCGTCTGCTGCCTCAGCTTCCAGGAAGGAGGCAGCCGGGGCGCGCCCTCTGAGACAGCCAGCTCGTCCCGGCGTCACTGTGACGCGGGTTAACTCCATGGTCACTGGGACCAGAAGCCACGCTGCCTGGACTCTCCAGGGGAATCTCATTCTGGTCACTGGTGCTAAACCCTAAGCCCATCAACCTGTGCCATCGAGACCTTGCTTCGTGACAGTAAGGGAACTCCAGAGCCGGGTCCCAAGTCCAGGTCCTTCGGAGCTGACCCTCGCCACCTGGGCCGCACAGTTATCCCAAAAATGGCCAGCTCTTTCACAAAGCCCGTCCGTCACTGTGACTCACTGAGCATTTGGAAAACAAACTCAGACGGCCGAAGATACGAGAATCAGCTGCTGGTCTGAGGGGGCTGACGTCTCCCTCCTCTGCGCCCGCCCCCAGGGACGCAGCTCTGACGCACTCGCAGGAACGGGGAGGCCCAGGCGCCACGGTGGGGGGAAGGGCCAGCCGCAAGCCGGCCGGACACGCGGGGAGCACCGCTCGGGCTGCCCGGCGTTCGGCTGATAAATCAAAACCAGATGATTTCAGGCATGCGTCCCCCGCCACATCGGGCACCCTCTCAACCAAGACTGCCCTGATGACTTCCCAGGCCCCCCATCCCCAACCCTCCTCGCCGGGGTTCGAGTCCCAGGCCCGGGTCCACGCCACACCTGCAGGTACGTCTTGTACTCGATGAGCTTCTCGGTGCCGCGGTGCAGCAGCCCGATGTGAGGGTCGCATTTCCGCACCATCTCCCCGCTCAGTTCCATCACCAGCCGCAGGACACCGTGGGCCGCTGGGTGCTGGGGCCCGAAGTTCAGGGTCAGGTTCGACACCATGGTGTCCTTCGGAGGGTCCACGTCTGAGAAGTGGGACATCGTCCAGTCAAACGGCAATCCCCTTGAGGACCTCGAGAGACAGCATGGGGCTGACCTCTCCCTACGGATCTCCCATCTCAGCATCCGCACCCCGTGGCGTCCACATCCCCACCGACACCAGGAAGAAGACCAGTGGATGGGAAACAGGGACGGCAGGTCTCAGCTTTCTGAGCGGGAAGCCCGCTCCCCCACGTCACCACTTCCTCGTGGGCAAATCAGCGTCGGCAGGCAGTGGGGGTAGGTGCCCCGCTACCAGCGCTGCCCATCACAGCGCTGTGGAAGGCCTGCCGTGTGCACCTGCCGTGGACCGACCGCCACACACACTGGCTTATGTTGTCACTACCTCATTTAACCCTCACAGCAGTGCTATGGCGTAGGTACCTTATTCACTCGTAAATGGAGAACTGAGATTGGAAATCAGAGCCGAGCTTTTCAACCAAAATTCTTCACCATGGGCTTTGGAGTCCGACGGACCTGCATGCAAACCCACCTGTGTCCCTGACCAAGTTCGAACCTCCCTGCGCCGTAACTTCGTCAAAATCGGGATAACAGCAGTTATCGCTCTCAAAGGGCTGTAGGAAGGCCACGTGAAGTGACGCGTTGAAACACCCAGCTACTTTTACTGTTAAGTACTGTTAAGTTTTTGAAAAGTCACTGTAAGTGCCTCGGAAGGTTTCTGAGCATGAGAATGAATGGGACGGTCCGGGCAAGACGAAGGCGATGGGACTGCACCGGATAGCTGGACGGGGACTAGCTCTGTGGCAGAAACCCAGGAAAGAGACTTCTGAAACAATCAAGGTCTAGTACAAAATAAATCTGAAGAAGAAAGGGAGGGCTGACCAGATGTGAAACGTTACGTAAGAACTGAATGGTTTGGTGACTTGTTGGGCACGGACATGGGAGGCAAGACAGAGAACAGAGCCGAAAGTGACAAAAAGTTTCAGTTCTGAGAGGATGTCAGTGCCAGTGATCAAAATCAAAAAGCCAAAAGGAAAAGCTGGTTTTGATGGTGGAAAGAATGTGTGTACTCAGTAAGGTTTCATTTGGGTGCCAGTGGGAAAACCACTTTGTCTAGTGAGGGAGATGGCCAGATGCTGAGCCTCTGGGAAAAGCAGAAGCTAAAGATATGAATTTGGTAGGGACCTTGGAGGGTTGGCTGGGATGTAGTTTCTTTTCTCCTGTAATAGTCTTGCCTTCCTCGTCTACTTGACAGATCTCTACAATTATCACTATTATTATGTCTGTTGCACTGCGTGGTGAAAGAAGCAAAAAGGATGGAGGCTAAAACTTGCCTAAGACAGAGAACCCCGGAGCACGTGAAAATCAGCTTGGCGAAAACAGACTCACAAATATAGGGGACAATCTGGTGACGACCAGAGGGAGGGGGTTTAGGGAACTGGGAGAAAAGGGTGAAGTGTTAAAGAAGTACAAATTAGTAGTTGATAGATGGTCTCCGGGGTGGGGGGCACAGCATAGGGAATGCAGTCAGCAGCAATGTAATGGCTGGGTGGAAAGCCAGAGGAAAGAGCAATTAGGGGGATCGTTTTTTGACTATATAAATGTCTAACCAATGTACTATGCACTTGAAACTAATGATACAATTTTAAAATTGAAATGCAAATTGTGTGTATACAAATGTGAATGTGAATAAACATAACAAAATAAGTCTGCTTGGGATGGGGCCCTGGACACTCACCATTCCAAGGTGGGGGTTTCCAGTGGGCTGTTTCCTTGGTGGGGTACATGACAGCTCCCCCAAACTGCTCTGCCCATTCCACATCTGGCTGCCATTGCCGAGCACCTCTAGGGAGTCAAAGACAGATTCCAGACCCAGGGCTTCACAGCAGTCGGCTCCCCTTCCCACCGCTCAGGTGAGCAGACACCGGGTAGGGTGGGCTCCTTGACCCCAAGCCGCTAGTACAGGGTAAGATTAGCTTCGGCAGAACAAGCTGAAACTCTACAGGTTCCGCTCCTACTAACGTGCTCCCAGAAGCACTTCGCCCGTCGCCCCTGGGCATGCAAGACTGGCACCCTGGCTCCTTCAAATTCCCATCACATTCATACTCCCTGTTGGTGAACATGAACGCGAGAAAGGTGTCTGCTCAAGGTCAACTGAAGGCACAGGGAGCACACACTGGCTCCTTGGCTCGGACCAGGGAGGTGCATCGGAGCCAACCCGGGGTCTGTCCTCCTCCAGCTCCGTCAGGGGGCTTTCCTCTTTCTTCCCAGTCTCCAAGGAGACGCTTCACCAGCCGCCCCCTACCCGTGGCGGGGTTCGGGAGAAGCAGCAGAGCAGAAGCGGAGGGTGACGCGATCGCTAACGTTCGGGGACTGGGCACCCCACCTGCTCTCACTCCTGACCGAAAGGGCTCAAGACCCTCCTTCCTCGGCCAGAGCTGGCGCCACTGCACCTGGAGCCCGAGGCAGCACGCCCGGGCGAGAGGTCACGGGCCCGGGTCATTCTTCCCTAGGGGGTCACAGGGCCCGTGGAGTCCCCAGCTTCGGGGACAGCGCATCGAGGGCTGCCGCGGGTCTCACCTGCTAGGCTGGATCGGCGGCCGGCCCCCAGGCCCTGGCCGCAGCCCCTGCGCCGCGACGCCCCGCAGGCCGCGCAGCACCCGCAGCGCCGCCATCTTGCCCGCTGCGGACCCTGGGAAGAGGGCCGGGCGGAAGTGCCGCCGCGCGCCGCTTCTCGCCCATCGGCACGGCGCGGCCGCCATCTTTGAAGCTGGCGGGGTCGGTGACGGGAGCCCGACAACATCCGGTTTCTGAGCTGCGGCCGCTTTGTGGCTCAGATAACGGGAGGGAGGGCGGCTGTGCCCGCCACTCCTGGCTGGCTCTTCTAGGCGAGCGCCAGAGGGACTTGCCACTGCTGCCAGGGACAGCCGCGCGCCCGGCGCCCGCTCCCCGCAGGCCGCCCCCCGCGCTCCGGCTGCGCGTGAGCCCAGCCCTCCTGCGGTGGCCCCATGCTTTGCCAATTACGTCCCCATCCCCCGGCCGAGATTCGAGCAGGGGGAGCCAGCCAATTTCCAGATGTCTAAGCGGGTTGCGAACGGGGCAGAGCGGGGCTGGGCAGGGCTGAGCGTTCTGCCGCCGAAACGAAGGAAGGGCAGGGAGCCAAGGCCGCCAGCATGCGGCGGCCGCAGCATGTTTGCAGCCGTCCCACCCCAGATGGGCCCGGCGGTCCCTGCGGCGAGGTGGGAGGTGTAAAGGAATCTAAGGTGGCTCCCCTGACCAAAGGACCCCCTCCTTTGGTCCTGGAAGCCCACCCTTCCCGCGTGCCGGACAGAAGACCGCCAGGCGCGCAGAAGCAGTCAGGATGTGAAAGTGCCTGCCTGCCTGGGCTGGGGGCTCAGACTCTGGGGGGTGACTCCTCTGAGCCGCCGGCGTGAGTAAAGCTTCGATTCTTCGTTCGCTGAGTGCCGCTTGGTTCTTCTAGGCACCGTGGCCCAAATCCGCAACAGTGGGCGACCCTGGTATTTATCTACCAGGCTCCCAGAACCTACTGCTCTTCAGACCCAGAAAGTGCCCTTAGAGATGGCGCACTTGCTCATCCTGTCTTTCTGTCCTTGCCTCAGTCCTGCCTGAAGCCTTAGAAACGCAGTTCCCACCAGGAGTCTGATCCTAATTCTGTGTGTTAGGAAAAAAGAGTTATCCACCCTGTTGTATGCCTCCTGCAAGCCCAGTGCCAGCTGGGACACCGTGGCGTTAGCACGTCCCTCCCATTCGGAGCCTGGAAGGAGGCCTTCCCTGGGGTCCCCACACACAGGGTCCCTGGGACACAGCCCACCAGCATCGCAGCATGGTGGGGCGGACGGATCAGGAGAGTTGCAGAGACAGGGAATTCTTAGCTGTGGCAAAAATAGAGAAAGCCAGACTTCTAGCCTGGGAGTTGACCTAGTGGGAACCGTCCCAAAGGGTGGGGTCATATCCTTGGCTGTGGGAACTGACTGGGGCCTATGTCGACTGAGCAGCCTCGGCAGAGCCAGGCAGAGGCTCTGCCTTCCGGCCCCTCATTCCCACCTTCTTTTGGGGTTCTCCCCTCTAGCTGGAGCACAGCGGGTTTGCTGATGGGGAGGCTGCATTCGTTAGCCCTGATCCAGCTGGGAATCCAGTCAGGACTGCCCCGGGGGAGGGGCGGCCTGGGTGAGGGCTCCTGGGGGGCTGCCTGGGACACTGCAGCTTTTGTGTCTTCTCCCTGCTGCCCACACCCCACACACTGCTGCTGTGGCTCTAAGGCCCTTTGTCTCTCACTGCTTAGTCACCCCCTTTGTCCTCATCTCAGATGGGGGGTGGAAAGGGGCAATGAGAGTCCCCTGGTGATAGCGCCTCTTGCCCCTGCTCCTCTCCCGTCTTCTGTCTACTCCTGCAGCCCCAACCCCGACGTAGGACCAGGGTCAGGGCGTGTGGGTGGGCGTCAAGAGGTGGGTCTGGCAGTCACAGGGGCAGATGATACAGGAAGCAGCGGGCACAGGGCAGGTATCAGCAACCTGAGCAGGAAGGGATGGGGAAAGGAAGTATTCTGACGGATATGAGGTGGGGGATGGGAGGTGACCGGGCACCGTGAATGGACAGAGGGCAGGGGCCGGTGGTCCTGGTCCGGGAAGGGAAGGCGACTGCTGACCTCACTCCCCTTCCTAGGGATATCCTGGGGAAAGGCGTGGCTGCGGCAGGGTGCGGGGAGCAGCCGTGGCCCCTGGCCGAGCTTTCTCCCCCCTCGCCCTGAGAGCCCCCCGGACTGCCTTGCTGAGTCCCCTGCAGCCCAGAACCCAGACGGTGGTTCCGCTCCCTCTGCCTAACGCCCTCCCCTCAACTCTCCCACCTCAGGCGCCGCTTCCTGTGGCTGTTACTACGGACTCAGTGCCCTCTCCTTGACCAGAGAATGAGAAATAAAACATGACTAGATATTCCAGGAACCGGGGGGTTCTCAGGGGAAGATGGGGCCAGAGCAGGGAGCCAGGTGGGGGTTCCCTGCGGGACCAGGCTGGGCCCTGGGCTCTGGGTTCTGCACTGGAGGCTGGGGGAGGGCTCAGGGCAGGCGGCTGGGTGGGAGCAGGACCAAGAGCCTGGGGTGAGTGACTGGGAGCCGGGCCAGGGAAATGGGGGTCAGGAAGTGGGAGGGGGCCTGGGGGATGGAGGCGGAATGGCTGTTGCAGACTTTGGAGGGGCGAGTAGTGGCAGCTCAGGAAGGGGGAGCCGAAGGGGCGAAGGGACCCCGGAGCCTCGGTCTGAAAAGCTGAAGTCCTTCGCTGCCTGCACAGCCTGGGGCGCCCCGGGGCCCTCCCACGCAGAAGCAGACGCCCCAGCACTGCCGCTGCTTTCTCTGCCTGCCCTCTTGGGGCTTCTGGACGTGTCCCCGCTCTCTCTCCTCTGCCCAGAAAGCAGCCCCTCAGGGCGGAGGGCAGTCTGGGGAGCCCTGAGAAACGGAGGCCGCGCCGGAATTCTCCGGAGACCCTGGTCCTTTCTGTGTGCGTCGGTGGCCTGGCCTTTTCCTGACTCCATCCACCAAGTTGGGAAAGAGATGGCGGAGGGCCCCCTGTGGGGTTCGGGAAAAGGCCATGTCATCAGCTGGCCCAGCGCCTGTGATCCTCCATCCGGCTGCTAGAGATCCCCCTCCCCTGGGCAAGTCCCAAGGAAGATGAAAACGAGGGTTTTGGGAAGGAATGAGACACCCGTCGGAGTCCCACCCGGAGAGCAGCTGGCTGACTGGCTTCCAGCTCGGCCAATCACAGAGGCCCAAGATGCTTAAAAGCTGGCGGGGAGAGCCCGCGGGAAGAGCCGCCGGGAGACCCGCACACGCTCAGGCCAGGCGGAGCGCCGGGCAGGGACGGAGGCGAAGCCAGGGTCCGGAGGCGGGCAGAGGGGAGGCCGGGGGAGCTGCAGGGCTCGGGCAGCCGGAGACAAAGACGCGGGACTCAGGGCTCCGGGCGGGGAGCTGGGAGGAGCCCGGACGCCAGGCACCTCTCCTAAGCCGAGGGCCTCGTTCTCTGCGTCCCTGAACGTCCCAGCCCCTCTGGGGAACGCTGCCCCTGCCCTCAGCGTGAGCCCGAGCCCCGGGCTGCAGAGCAAAGCCCGTGTGTGTGGGACTCGGCGCCTGGACGGCTCGGCTTCGCCCGGCGACAGCCGCAGTGCCATGTCCCTGACGGACCTGCGTCTCGGGAGGAGCTCGGCCGGCTGCTGGCCGTGGGGCGCCCGCCCCCGTCGGCTGCTCCCCACCGTGCCCGTGTCCGGGCCGGTGAGGCTGCTGCTGCTGCTGCTGGCCGCCACCCTCCTGCCCGCGGCCCGGCCGGCCGGCCAGGAGGAGGAGGTGGTGTTCCCGGAGAAGCTCAATGGCAGCGTCCCGCCTGGCCCGGGCGGCCCTGCCAGGCTGCTGTACCGCCTGCCCGCCTTCGGGGACACGCTGCTGCTGGAGCTGGAGCGGGACCCGGGCGTGCGGGTCGAGGGGCTGACCGTTCAGTACCTGGGCCGGGCGCCCGAGCTGCTGGGCGGGGCCGAGCCGGGCACCTACCTCACCGGCACCGTCAACGGAGACCCGGAGTCGGTGGCGTCTCTGCACTGGGACGGGGCGGCCCTGCTGGGGGTGCTGCAGTATCGAGGGACCGAGCTGCACATCCAGCCCCTGGAGGGGGGCGCCCCCAACTCCGCCGGGGGGCCCGGGGCGCACGTCCTGCGCCGGAAGAGCCCCGTCGGGGGCCGCGGCCCCATGTGCAGCGTGAAGGCCCCTTCGGGGGGCTCCGGCCCCGGCCCCGGACCCCGCAGGGCCAAGGTAGGCGTCCCGCACCGCGTCTGCCCGCTGAGCCCGCCGCACCCCAACACCACGCCCCGCTTCTCCTCGCCCGGCCCCCGCCGGCCGCCACTCACCCCAGGAGGGTCCCCAGAGGGGGCTCGGAGGCCCTGCTGTGTGCGGATGCCCCCCACCACCACCACTGTCCTCAGCCACCGTGCTCTCTCACAGACCTGGACTCCATTCTTTCCTGGGCCCCAAGTTTGGTTCTTACCCCGCACCCCACACTCCCCAGCAGCTACAAGAGGGAGGTTTGAGGCCCAAGGGATCGGCTTCTGGCTTCTGATGCTGCCTCCAAAACTGTGCTGAGGACCGCAAGCCAGCAGGGGTGGGGGGAGGGGGAGGCGCTCCCCAGCGTCTCTGCTCAGTCCCCTGACCCCGCGGCCCCACCGCGGGGCTGGCCCGGCTGCCTGGGGCCCGTCCTCTCCTCACCCCCACCCGGGCTGCCCCTCGTCCCTCCCCACCTCTCCTCCGGCTTAATGCAGACCAGACGCGCCCTCCACACCCGCCACGCTGAGCCCTGGCCCAGGCCTGGCTGCTGACTGAGTCGTTCCTCCAACCACACGGGGCAGACACGTTGCAGCCCAGCCCCGCAGCCCCGGCCCTGCAGCCC
>PVKZ01004202.1:0-16600 GCA_004027375.1 Macroglossus sobrinus | reverse complement strand
GATGGCGGCCGCCGCCAAGGCCTTCAAGCACCCAAGCATCCGCAACCCTGTGCACCTGGTGGTGACTCGGCTCGTGATCCTGGGCCCCGGCGAGGACGGGCCCCAGGTGGGGCCCAGCGCGGCCCAGACGCTGCGCAGCTTCTGCTCGTGGCAGCGAGGACTCAACACGCCCCGGGACTCGGACCCCGACCACTTCGACACGGCCGTGCTGTTCACGCGGCAGGTGGGCCCGCCCGGCGCGGTGGCGGTGGCGCGGTGGAGGCGCTGGCCCCGGGCCCGGCTGTTGGCCTCAGCCCTAGCCCAGGCCCAGCCCCACGGGCTCTGCGCCCGGCTTCCTCACGCGTCTCCTCCCACCGCTCCCCAGGACCTGTGTGGCGTCTCCACCTGCGACACCCTGGGCATGGCCGACGTGGGCACTGTGTGCGACCCGGCGCGGAGCTGCGCCGTCGTGGAGGACGACGGGCTGCAGTCGGCTTTCACCGCCGCGCACGAGCTGGGTGAGGCGGGCGGAGGGGCCGGGGGCCAGGGCGAGGGAGGGAACCGTGAGTGCGCCAGGTGCAGACGGGGACATGGGCCCAGGTCCCAGGCCGTCACCCGCCTCTGCTCTGGGTGTGGATGGCCTTTTGCTCTGTCTGCCACACGAGGTGGCGGGTGGGAACGTACCGTGGACCGCTTGTGCGGAGGGCGGTGGCGCAGTCCTGGCAGATGCTGTGCGCAGGGGTCAGGATGGAACGGGTGGGTGGGGACGGGGCCCGAGTCTCTGGGGCAGGGGAGACAGCAATGGCGGCTGCACACTGAGCAGGGAAGCGGGTCGGAGCAGGGTGGGGACAGATCTGACCGCCCAGGCCGCAGCCAGGTTTGGAATGAGCCTGCAGCCCGCTGAGGGCACGGGGGGCGGGGGGGGGGTGGGACCCGGGGACCCTAGCGCGGCCTCTGCTCTCACAGGCCACGTCTTCAACATGCTGCATGACAACTCAAAGCCCTGTGTGGGTCTGAATGGGCCCGGGGACACCTCCCACCACGTCATGGCGCCCGTGATGGCTCACGTGGACCCCGAGGAGCCCTGGTCCCCCTGCAGCGCCCGCTTCATCACTGACTTCCTGGACAATGGCTACGGTGAGCAGGCGCACCCCGCTTTGCACCCCCCGGCCCCTGGACAGGGCTGCTGACCAGAAGCCCGTGCGGCAGCTCCGCAGCTGGCGGAAGGAGGTGGGAAGGTGTGGTCGGTCCCCTGGTGCCTGCTGCTTCTGCGTTTCGGACGTGTGCAGAGACGTGGTTGGAAGTCACACCTCGGTGCGGCTGACCCGCTAAATGGGTGTCATGGTCGCTGCTTCAGAGGTGCTGGCTGTGATCAAATGCGATGCTGTCGGCCCAGCACAGATAACACCCAGTAAAACTGCCCCCGCTGGTTAGAGCCGCTCCCAGCCCCAGGGTTCACATCCTGTGGTCCATGCGGCCTCCCCCGCTGCTCACTGTACCCCTGCCCCTCCCCAGGGCACTGTCTCCTAGACCAGCCAGAGGCTCCCCTGCACCTGCCTGTGACTTTCCCCGGCAAGGACTATGATGCTGACCGCCAGTGCCAGCTGACCTTCGGGCCTGAGTCACACCATTGTCCGCAGCTGCCGCCGCCCTGCGCTGCCCTCTGGTGCTCCGGGCATCTCAACGGTCACGCCATGTGCCAGACCAAGCACTCGCCCTGGGCAGATGGCACGCCCTGCGGGCCCTCGCAGGCCTGCATGGGGGGCCGCTGCCTCCACGTGGACCAGCTGCGGGACTTCCACGTGAGACGCGGGGCGGGGCGGGGCAGAGGGTGCGGGGCGGGGCTGGCCCCGAGCCCAGGAGAAGCATCTCCACCCCGCCTCTCCCTCCCGCGCTTCTGCAGATTCCGCAGGCTGGTGGCTGGGGTCACTGGGGGTCTTGGGGCGACTGCTCCCGGAGCTGCGGGGGCGGAGTCCAGTTCTCCTCCCGGGACTGCACGCGGCCCGCCCCCCGGAACGGTGGCAAATACTGTGAGGGCCGCCGCACCCGCTTCCGGTCCTGCAACACTCAGGACTGCCCCGGTGGCTCCGGTAAGGGGCTGTGGGGGCGGGGCCCTCGGGAGGGTGCCCCCGGCGCAGGACGGGCCGTCCCTGGCGTGTGGGGCCCGGGGAGGCGCTGACCGTCCCCGCCGTGGAGCTGGGTCCCTCCAGGAGCGCTCCCTGGCAGTCTGTGAGGGGGACAGGTGCCAGCGGTGTGGAGGGCGAGGGCCAGGCGAGGGCTGGTGGGCAGTGTGACGAGGGGCGGCTCTGACGGGCGTTTCTGCCCCGGCAGCGCTGACCTTCCGCGAAGAACAGTGCGCCGCCTACAACCACCGCGCCGACCTCTTCAAGAGCTTCCCAGGGCCCATGGACTGGGCCCCTCGCTACGTGGGCGTGAGCCCCGGGGACCAGTGCAAACTCACCTGCCAGGCCCGCGCTCTGGGCTACTACTACGTGCTGGAGCCACGGGTGAGGGCCGGGGCCCCCCCGCCTGGCTGTGCTCCCACACTCCCGCGGGCGCCAGGCCCGCCCCAGGGGTGGGGGTGGGGGTGGGGGCGGGGGCGTGGGGCCGTCTGGGAAGCACGCCCCAGACTCTGCCTAAGTTGCCCACCGGGGAGCTGCCCCATCTCCCCGGCTTCTGTCCCTCTCCCCATCTCCCCGTGGTCCCTGTCGGGACAGCGCAGGCCTGTGGTCTTTGGGGCAAGTCTTCGGCCCCCTTCCTGTGGGCGCCTCGATGAGCTCCCGGACGCCAGTCCCTCCGGACAGGCCTCTGGAGACAGGACGTCCCAGCTCGCCCTCTCTGTGGCCAGGCGGCGGGGTGAAGGCGGCAGGACCAGCAAGCCCCGAGGGACTCCTGCGGGTCTGCTGCCCTCTAGCGCCCACCTGGGGCGGTGCCACCGAGGCTTGGGGCTCGCGTCCGCAGTTCCCACGGGGGCGCACTCGCCAGCTCTAACCACTGGGCGCCACCCTAACCTTTCTGAACCCCAGTGTTCCATCTCTAGGATGCCCAAGGTGTGACCGTGAGAGTTATGTTCAGGCTCATAAAGCACTCAGCACAGTGTCCCCATCCAGAGAGTGCCCTAAAGGTGGCGGCTCTTATGTCATTGTCATCCTGCTCACTGTCCCTTGCGACGTTCCCAGCTCTCTCCCCGTTCCACCCACAGCCTCTCCCTGGTGGGATATGGGTCTTGTTTGGCTCACCAGCCCCTCTTGGCTGGGGAGCAACCCTTCGTGTCTCCCCTTCTCTCGTCCCCAGGTGGTAGACGGGACGCCCTGTTCCCCCGACAGCTCCTCGGTCTGTGTCCAGGGCCGCTGCATCCATGCTGGCTGTGACCGCGTCATCGGCTCCAAGAAAAAGTTTGACAAGTGCATGGTGTGCGGCGGGGATGGCTCCAGCTGCAGCAAGCAGTCCGGCTCCTTCCGAAAATTCAGGTTCGTCCGCTGTTCATCCCTCCCCCACCCTCCGGGACACTGCCGGGCCTGGGGGTGACCGGTGAAGGCAACACGGACGAGTGAGCCGGTGTATGGGTGTCCCACCTGCTCAGCAGGTGGCAGCCCCGCTGTGGGCGTCAGGGCAGGCGCCCCTAGGACAGGGCAGGGGTGCGCAGGGCTCAGAAGGCGCCTTGGTGAGGGGGCAGCAGGTGTGAAGGTCCAGCGGCCAGTGCGCAGGCACATTTGCAGGTGCTCGGATGCAGGCTGGACAGTCACATAGGTCAGAGGAGACAGCCCCTTGCACACTCACACACACACTCACATTCACACACACAGGTTTCCACACTCACTCACACACTCACACACTCACGGCCCGGGGGTGGGGTGTTCCGGAAGGTGCGCACTGAGCCCCCTCTCCTCCCTCCACACAGGTACGGGTACAGCAGTGTGGTCACCATCCCAGCGGGGGCCACCCACATCCTGGTCCGGCAGCAAGGGCCCCCTGGCCTCCGGAGCCCCTACCTGGCCCTGAAGCACCCGGATGGCTCCTACGCCCTCAACGGGGACTACACGCTGGCGCCGTCGCCCACGGACGTGCTGCTGCCCGGGGGCGGCTACCTGCACTACAGCGGCGCCACGGCGGCCTCCGAGACGCTGGCGGGCCACGGGCCGCTGGCCCAGCCCCTGACGCTGGAGGTGCTGGTGGCCGCGGACCCCGAGGGTGCTCGCCTGCGGTACAGCTTCTTCGTGCCCCGGGCGGCCCCGGCGCCAGCGCGCCCCACTCCCCAGGACTGGCTGCGCCGCAAGGCGCAGATCCTGGAGGTGCTCCGGAGGCGGCGGCCCTGGGCCGGCCGGAAGTGACCTCAGCACCCCGGCTGCCCTTCGCGGGCACTGGCCCGGACTCATGGGAGCCAGGGGCTGCCGGGCCCCGTGTGGGTGGGCCGGGCCCACCCCCCCGCCACGCCCCGCCCTGCCGCAGGCTGGCCCTGCCACCCCCTGCCCTGGACACCAGCCCTGGTGGCCTGAGGGGTGGGAGACAGCCCCCTCTCTAAAGTGCCCCGTCTGCCCTGCCCGTCACAGGAGGGAGGGGAAGGCAGAGTGGGCCCCAGCTGTATTTATTTAGTATTTATTCATTTTTATTTAGTGCCGGGGAAGGGGATGAGGGCCGGGGTCCTGGGGAATCGACCTGGACCTCTGCTAGGCCTCACCCTGGCCAGGAAATCCAGCTTGGTGTCGGTGGCCCACGGGGTCCGTGTGTGTGTGTGTGTGTGTGTGTGTGTGTGTGTGTGTGTGTGTGTGTGTGTGAGCGTGTGCACGTGTGCGTGCGTGTGTGAGAGAGGGCGTGTGCGTGTGTCTCTGTGTGTGTACGTGTACATCCTGCCCTGCTTTCCTTGCCCTGATCGTTGTCTTCTGGGGAAGGAGGGGTCAAGGGCAGGGCAGGTCTTCAGGGAGTAAGGGACTGTCACGTCCTGACGTACAAATTGAACCAGCTCTTTATGCTCGGACAGGTGTGGGCGCGCCCTGGCTCCACACCTCTGGACGTTAGTTTGCTCAGTTGCGATCACAACACCTCCCCTGGAACGTCGTTGTGAGGATGAAATAATGTAAATAAAGAGCGAGCACAGAGCGCAGGCGTGGTCAGTGCTGGGCTCCTGCGGCCCGTGGTCGTCATCGCCTTTCTGTCACCTCCTCTCGCGCGGTGGCAGTGCATCTGGCCGTGGCAAAGAGCCACGCACACCATCGCGGTGCCTGCCCCCGCCTGCCACGCAGTGCCTCTGGTTGGCACGACCCTATCCTGGGCTGTGTCCCTGGTCCCTGCGGGTCCCCAGCCACTGGGGGACAAAATAAACACTTGGCTCCGAGCACGATGCGGACACGGAGGCGCAGACAGACGCGCACTCGGTGACGAGCCTGTTGGCGGGTCCCCGAGGACGGTGGGGCAGAGACAGCTCTGCAGCTGGGCCACAGGGTCTGCGCTCAGGTTGGGGGTCCCCCTCTCCGCGGGCAGAGGTGGGCAGGTCGCCGCTGCCGGGCCGTAGGTGGCCTGTGTGTGCAAGGGGTAACGACGCCTGTTCCCACGGGCTGTGCTGGAAACGAATGTCATCTTTCAACAAGCAAAGGCTGTTCCCAGGCACGAGCTTCCCCTGACTGCCGAGTAACGAGATCCCCAGCGTCAACCAGCGTCAGCCATGCCTTCAGACGGGGACTTAAAGGAGAGACACAGGTGGCTGGGTACGGGACAGTCAGGGGGCCAAGGGGTAGGGCCTGAGTTGAGGGGAACCCGGCATCCGCCGTGGCGGGGCACGTGAAGGGCACGTGAAGGGCTTTCTGCGGTGCTGGGGGCTGACTACACTTCCACTCCGCCTGGGGCCCGTCTCTTAGTCCCCAAAGTAAGTGACAAAACCAGCATCGGATTGGTGAGGGCTTGTCGGGGAGGCAAGGGGGAGAAAGTGGTAACACTTTAAAATGCTAACACTTTATTGGCTAAGAGGATGGCTCTGAACCGATGAAGTACCTTCCCCATCTACTGTTGCTCGCTGGGCAGCTGGGGGGAGACCACAAGCGCGAAAAAAGCTCAGAACTAGGCAGGGAGGGCACAGCGGAGCAACAGCACGGAATAGCGTCCCCAGGCAGGACCTTCTGTGGGGACAGGCCCCCGAGCACTTAGCAGCCCTCCGAAGGAGAGGGAGGGCAGCGACCCAGGAAGACACAGGAACACAAACAGTGGCACACAGTGACATCCAAGAGTCCAGCCTCATGGACACACGAGCACACGCTTCTGATAAAGTAGATGCACATCAGCATTGAAAAGCTGGAAATATGAGAATTTTGGCCTGAAAATGGGTCTGAGGGAAAGATGTTCAATGAGCTCATTTCCCAGTTGGAATCGCCTGTTTCCCCCACGTATTTGTTCAGTAAATAAGCCAGTAGGTGACAAACTGGAATCAAATCTCGCTCTCGCAGCACCTGAGAGGGACGCAGGCTGATTCTAAGGTTTGCTACTTACGCGCAGTGATGTGACATACGTTAATTGATCTCCGCAAGCTCAGTTTCTTTCTCTGTACGAGGGCATACGACCACCTGCCTCTGGAGAGGTGTCGTGACACAAGGCTTGGCCCCGTGTCTGCCTTCTGGAAGTGCTGACACACGCTGGTTCTGTCTCTTCGAGTCTCTGCCTTTGCCCGTCCCCTTCCTACTCCTGCATTAGCATGAGAAAATAATTATACCCGTGACTTGTCCAGATCAGATCTAACACGGGTCATTGTGTAGACTTTGCTGCCAGAAGTTCTGGGTTACGTTCAGGGGATGATCAAAGGGAAGACATGGTCCCTATCCTCAGGGAGTTCACAGTCTGGTGGCTGAGACAGTCAAGTAAGACAAAAATTCCAGGCCTGTGTGACGGGTGCCATGAGAGAGGAGGGGCACCTCGCCTATAATGGGGTCATGGGAGACTTCCTGGAGGAGGCATCTGCCTCCCACTCCAAAGCAAGCAGGGGCCCGGTGGAGAGCGGGGTGGTAGAGGAGGAAGGAAGGGCTGCTGCTTGCCGGCTCAGCTCCGGGCTCTTCCCTGGAGGAGCAGAACCGAGGTGCTGTCAAGAGAACGGACTTGCAGCTGGAGGGTGACACTGCACGGAGCAGAGCAGGGCTCGAGGGGACGGTTTTGAGGAGAAGCTAGCATCCAGGTGGGAAACGTCAGTGGGAGGGAGAGGGTTCCGAAGACATTTAAACGGGCGTCAAAATGTGCTCCCGCTCCTCTCTCCCCTCCCCTCCCCGCCTCTGACGTTTCCTCGGGGAACGAAACAGGGATTTACATTATTTTAGATTAGCTTTTGATCCGAAGGCGGGGTTTTTTCCTGCTGTGTTGTGTGTCATGACGGGGCCTCTGGGGGCCCCAGGATGGATTCCGCGTGTGGAGAGGCAGGATGTCGTGGCGGAAACTGGCACGCCAGAAGTTATTTTCAGAGCGGTAGCAGTTGCAGGTGACGACGCCACCCCGGGTGTGGCCAGGGTGAAACAGAATGAAGATGAGACTCTCCAAGACAAGGAGCTTACGCGGGCGGGCACGTGGGGGAGCTGCTAGAAGGCGGGGGACAGAAACGGCGGCAGAGGGTGAACAACGCCTCGGGGTGCAGAGGCTCCCAGGCGGTCCCTGTGGGACGAGCACGGTTCGTTATCTGTGGAAGTCCAGCTTTTCCACTTGCGCCGTGAGCCCCTTGAAAAAAAAACAGGGGTTTCACGTGGCTCCCGCGTTGTGGTGAAAAGTCAGACGTACTGGGTACCTGCCGTCTGCCGGCACTTTCCTGTCGTTCTCACTAATTACCACAAAACGCCCCCAGCGGGGTTTATTTACAGATGACCCCCGGAGAGTGTATCGTTCCACTTCACACAGCAACGGGTCTCCGAGCTGGCTCAAGTCCAGTATTTTCTCATTCTGAGCCTCCTCGGGCACCTCAATCTCACTGATTCTGAAGTTTAAATCGTTACTTCTACCGTGTGCCCGGGACGTGCCTCTTCTGAGTTTTGTTTTCGTGAAATGGTGCCACCATCTACCCAGTGGTTCTTACAATGCTGACAGCAGGGGGGTTTTTGAACCTCTATCAGACAGGACAGAATTTGCAATGTCAGGCAGTTACCAACACAGAGTTGTAAAACAGCGCCATGGAAACAAAATCTTGAACAGCAGAAGGATGTGGTAAGACAGGTCCTTCAGATTTCCCATAAGCTGTGACCTCCCGGAAGCCTTTCTGCAGTCTCCACGGCGACGGAGCAGCTGTCAGTCATCACACTCACTCACCCGGCTGTCAGTCATCACACTCGCCGTTTACGTCCCTCTCCCCGCCTCCGCCACCGCGCAGGACCGTGGGGTTCCCCGGGTGGAAACCGTGACTTCATGTCAACATCCGCTTCTAAGGAAGACGCTATGCTAAGCGGCAGCGGAAACCACAAAATAAACATACCGCGTATTGACGGAGCCTCCAATGTACTCCACTATCCGGGGACTGTTTCCTGGTTTTACTAACAACTGTTTCTATTTCTGGGCTTGGGCATGCCGTGAGGATAGATACATCAATGCGCCGAGCAGTCGTCATCTCCGTACCCTAGGCGAGGAACGACTTTGGCACCAAGTGGCACCGCGCAGTGGCAGGGGGCGCCACTGACACTCAGTAGAGCGCCCGACCTAGCCCGGAGCGACGGTAAAGTCTTCGGACGCGCCCGCAACTGTTCCACCGGCCCGGGCGAGGGCAGAAAGTCCGGCTCGAGCTGCTGCTTTTCCGAGCCAGAGCGGAGGGAGATGGCCCTCCGCCGGGGGGCCCGTGCGATGGGTCCCCCGCCGGCTCCCAGAGGGCTCGAGCCCCTTCCGCCCGCTTCGTAGCCTCCTCCGAGCCCCACCGAGGCCCCGCCCCGACGCTAGGCCCCGCCCCCGACGCGAGGCCCCGCCCCGTTACGCGGCCCCGCCCACCTGCGCCCGCTTCCAAGATGGCGGCGGCGGGGCCTGCCCGGCTGTCAGGGTGGCGGTGAGGACGGGAGACAGACGACCAGGTGTGGTGGGCTGAGGCCCGGCGAGAGGCCCGGCGACCGGGGCACGAGCGGCGCGGGGCACGGGCTGCAGAGCAGCGGCTCGGGCGGGGCGCGGGGCCCGGGGGCAGGCGTGCACCGAGGCCGGGGTCTCACGGCAGCGGAGGGCGCGCCTGAGGCTGGGTGGGCTGGGGGTGCGCGGGCAGCCGGGGGTGGTGCCCCCGGCGGGGCGCCGACCACGCCCCTTCAGGTGAGCGAGCCCAGGTACCCTGGCGCGTCCCGCCCGGCCTGCCCTGCCCGTGCTTACTCCCGCGGCGGGCTTGGGGGCGGTAGAGGAGGCGGAGACGCCGCCCCAGCCCGCTCCCCGCCGCGCCTCGGGGTGTTTGCTCGCAGCTCCCAGGTGGGCACGCACCTGGCACCCGCGGAGCCAGCTCCCAGACTCGTGCGGAATGGGAAGGAACCGTGGCCTCAGCCCCGGGTTCTCTCTCCTGAGACCACTCCGCAGTGCTGTCGTGACTGCCTCTCCCCCTGGCGAAAGTGGTATTTCCATTCGCCGCCCTGTCCCCACTCCCGAAACAGGTTGGTCCTGTTGGTGTGGGGGCTGGGTGAGTATGGCGTTCACCTGACACTCCGGGGTTGCCTGTGGGACAGCCAGGGACCTAGCCTCCCCCACGCCTCCCCCTTTCTTTCCCCAGCCGCCTTCCCTCCGCGGGCGGCTGGGTCATCCTTGCCCGCTGTCGTTCCAGCTGGTCCCAGGAGTGCTGGTTGGAGCCCTCGTCCGGCCTCTGTGACATTTCCAACTTTGGATGATGCCTCACATCTCTGCTCCCCCGGGACCCCTTGGAGCCCCCACGATCTGGAAGAAGGCAGACTGAGCCTAGGTGAGTCTCTCTCCCTCTTTGAATTGGAATCTCCAGAGGCTCCTCTGAACTAGGGGTGGGGACTGAGAGGAGATGGCGGCCGCGGGTTGGGGAGGGGTGGAGGGGACCGAAACTTGGGCTGGAAGTGACAGGTGGCTACATCCTGCGTGACCATACACTTGTGTGCTTCCTTCTGTGACTTCGTTCTTTGCCTGTTTTTTCTCTACCCTCATGCCCATGGTGAGCTCCCTTCCTGCCTGCCCCCCAGCACTGTCCTCTCTCCCCGCCCAGGCCTCAAACCCCAGGATGCTGCGGAGGCTGCTGGAGCGGCCCTGCACCCTGGCCTTGCTCGTGGGCTCCCAGCTGGCTGTCATGATGTACCTGTCCCTGGGGGGCTTCCGAAGCCTCAGCGCCCTATTCGGCCGAGAGCAGGGGCCTGCGTTCGACTACTCTCACCCCCACGACGTCTACAGTAACCTCAGTCACCTTCCCGGGGCGCCCGTTGCACCAGGTGACCCTCCAGCTCAAGGCCTGCCCTTCTGTCCTGAACGGTCTCCTTTCCTAGGTGAGTGCAGAAGGAAGGAGGCCCCCGGGCGCCAGGCAAGGGGGCAGGGCCGGGCCATGTGACTGGAAGGCGGGCCGAGTTGAGTGTTCTCTGCATCTGGAGCTTCGGTGGGCCTCGGGCTGAGCCACAGCTTCCTACTGCCTGCCCGTTCGTGGGCGTCTTCCTGCCTGGGCTTCCCTTGTGGACAAGCCCCGATTCGTTAGGTGGTGGGAAGTCCTTCTGTCCTGCCGTCCCCTCACTGTAGCTTCCGGCCCAGGGAGGCAGGAGAAGGGACGGAGCCTGAGATAGGAAGGTGGGCTGGGCAGGAAGCCTGCACCTTCCAGACTTTGCGGAGCCATCCCAGTGGTGGGGAGTCAAGGACCGTGAGTTTCTGGGCGAGCCATTGGGGGTTGCTGAGCCCCCAGCCAGGATCGCCGGGGCCACAGGTGTCCTTGGCCCCTGGTCCTGTTTTCCTCCGTGACCCTCTGATCCCTGACGCGCCGTTCCGTCCGGCAGTGGGTCCCGTGTTCGTGTCCTTCAGTCCAGTGCCGTCCCTGGCAGAGATCGCGGAGAGGAACCCCCGGGTGGAAGCGGGGGGCCGGTACCGCCCCGCAGGCTGTGAGCCCCGCTCCCGCACCGCCATCATCGTGCCCCACCGTGCCCGGGAGCAGCACCTGCGCCTGCTGCTCTACCACCTGCACCCCTTCCTGCAGCGCCAGCAGCTCGCTTACGGCATCTACGTCATCCACCAGGTACCCCCGGCCCCCGACTTCCCTGCGCGTAAACCTCGGGGGAACGCCACCATGCCCACGTGTGAGCGACTTCCCGGAATGACTGTGACTCTGGCGCTGCTGTCGGCCCCACACTTCTTATCCCGTTTAGGGGTAACCAGTGTCCTTCTCGCCTCTGCGCGTCTTCCTTGGTTGAATCCGGAACTGAACTGTGAAAATTTTGAATTGGACGGATGTGCGCTAAAATTCTCATTCTGCCATTTATTCCGTGTGTGATGGGAAGCCAGACACTTGACCCCCTGCAGTGAGGCAGAGTCACGACCGGCGCACGCCTGTGTCACGTCGCTGTCGGTTGCCAGCATGAAACGTGCACCAAAACGGGCACACGCCAGGCCCCGACCGTCGCTCACACACGGTCGCTGAGTGAAAGAACGCGAGACAGTCCGTTCTTCATTCCCCCTCCATTCCCTTCGACACTTCCGCCCCCTCCTCCCCGCGCTGCTCACGTGTCTGGTCCCCGTTACCCTTCAGGCCGGCCACGGCACGTTCAACAGGGCAAAGCTGCTGAACGTCGGGGTGCGCGAGGCCCTGCGCGACGAAGAGTGGGACTGCCTGTTCCTGCACGACGTGGACCTCCTGCCGGAGAACGACCACAACCTGTACGTGTGCGACCCCCGGGGGCCCCGGCACGTGGCCGTCGCCATGAACAAGTTTGGATACAGGTAGGAGGCACGGGAGGGCATGGGAAGCAGGGAGACCACCGCCCGGCAGAGAGCGGCGAGCCGAGGGATCGTGGGTGGGGATCGTGGGTCCCAGGACACGTGTGGCACCCAGGGGTCTTTTTCTCCCTAGCCTCCCGTACCCCCAGTACTTCGGAGGGGTCTCGGCGCTCACTCCTGACCAGTACCTGAAGATGAATGGCTTCCCCAACGAATACTGGGGCTGGGGCGGTGAGGACGACGACATCGCTGCCAGGTCAGACTTCCTGCCGCGCCTGCCTTCTGCCCGCTCGCTCGGTCCCCTGTCCGCTGGGGCCCCGCTGGCCACAGCTGCTCGCCTTTGCCACCCTTTAGTCTGCCCCATCAGCAGGCTGCAGTGGTTCGGGGAGCCGGAGCCGGAGCCGGAGCGGGGCCTGGGCTCGGTCGAGTCCTGCCTTCTCCCGGGGTTGCCTGCAGCCCGCTCGCTCGGGGGCTGGCGCAGGAGGCACCCACATGGCCCGGTGTCACCCTTTATCAACACTTGTGCCATTGGAATGATGCCAACTCATTTTAGCTCGTGAAGCGTTTTGACCTTCAGCCTCAGCTGACCCAATTTCATATGTATGGTGTGACTATTTGGGCTTGATATACTGGATCCGCTGCCTCCCCTCCCCCTTGTGTCCTCTGGGTGACATCTCTGCACTCTCGTCCTCTGTGCAAAGCACCGAGCGATTTCTAATCGCTTTCTTCCACGACCTTCCCAGGCCGTCTTCACTTCCTGTTTGTGTGTGTCAGCAAAGCGGTTTATTTCTGTCCAGGTCCTAATGTGCTGGTCCCGCCCTTTTCTAACACTGGGGCGGGGCGGGGATGCCAGGGTGCAGGGTGGAGTCAGGTGCTCACCGCAGTCCTGGTGAGAACTGCTGAGCTCGGGTCCACAGCTCCCTTCCTGTGACTTCGACCCCAGCGCTGCTCCTGGGAGCGCCTCAGGGAGTTAGGCTGGAAGGTGCAAACCTCCCTCCGCCGGTTTCTGAAGGGCCGGGGTGCCTGGCACGGCCCTGTGGGTCTGTGGGCATCAGCTGTTATTCCCGTTTGGCTTTGTGTGCGGAGTCGTGCGGCCCCTCCCTTGCTGTCCTGAGCCCTGTGGGTGCACCTGCCAGCAGCTGCCCTCCGGCCTGGATCCTCAAGGCGCCGTCACTTCTCCCACAGGGTCCGCCTGGCTGGCATGAAGATCTCCCGCCCCCCCACGTCTGTGGGGCACTACAAGATGGTGAAGCACCGGGCAGACAAGGGCAACGAGGAGAACCCGCACAGGTGGGAGGCGAGGGCAGCCCGGGCGTCCCGGGGCCCTCCGCGCTCTGCATTCCAGCCCAGAGCACCCTGGAGCTCCCGGGTCCCTCTCCGGGTCTTGGTCTCTAATCCCGAACCTCTTGCTCCCAGATTTGACCTCCTAGTCCGGACCCAGAACTCCTGGACTCAGGATGGGATGAACTCACTGACATACCGCCTGCTGGCTCGAGAGCGGGGCCCTCTGTACACCAACGTCACGGCAGACATCGGGACCGACCCTCGGGGTCCCCGGACTGCCTCGGGTCCCCGTCACCCTCCCGGGTCCTCCCGGGCCTTCCGTCAAGAGATGCTGCAGCGCCGGCCCCCAGCCCGGCCTGGCCCCCTGCCCACTGCCAACCACACAGCCCGCCACGGGTCACACTGACACCTCCTCCCTGCCCCCGTAGTCACGAAGCTGAACCACAGGGGCTGTGGGGAGCTCACAGGAGCTGTGCGGGGGGCAGCGGCCTCATGCTGGACCGGAGCCGGGCTCCTCTCGGCCCGGGGGATCCCTCTTTCTAGGGTCACCTGCCAGGGCTTACAACTGTGAATCCTTGATGTCATGATTTTATGTGATGACTCCTGGGGGCCCCTGCCCCTGGGGTAGGAGCAGGGCTGGACCCCAAGTCCCTTCCTCTTCCATGGAGAGAAGAGCAATCTGGCTTCTCCCGGGACCCCTGTGAATATTTATTCTATTTATGGATCCCAGGAAGTGTGTTGGTGAAGTGAGCCTCGCCCTAGGTACTTCCTGCCAGTTCTGGGGCGGCCCCCCTCTTCTGGACCTGGCTCTGGGGGCTGGGATTTTGATATGTTTTCTAATAAAGGACTTTGTCTCACCTCTGTTTCTGCTCTCCGCACCCACCTCCTGCTGCCACCCAGAGCGGACAGAGTGGTCCAGGCTGGGCCAGCCTCCAGCAAGCTTTATTGTCACGGGGGAGGCTCCCTGCCAGCAGGCACGTGCCGGGAGTGGGGATCAGCTGTAGGGCGCGGAGGCCAGGACCTGGGCTGCTGCCTGGCGCCCACTCTCTATACAGTCACTGACCGCGACCCCCCGATAGGAAGCTCCGGCCAGGGTCAGGGGCAGTCTGCGAGCAGCCAGGAACTGGGTGGCCAGCTCTGGAAAGATGAGCAGAGGAACGTCAGAGCTGGCGGCGGGTTTCCTTGGCCCTCGTCAGCCCAGCTGCTTCCCAACTTACCCAGTTTTTTCCAGTGGCCTAGTGTGTACTGGGGGATGCAGTTCTGAGGAGACACAGGGAAGATGTTACTACTGATATCCCAGGCCTCCGGGGACAATAAAAGTACCAGTCCCTGCCTCCAAGGCCTTTCGCGGGGAGCTGAAGGGCATTTGTCGCAGCTCACCCTGTGTAGATGGACCAAGCAATGACTCGGTGGCCCCTTCAGTCCTAACTGTGTGGCGGCTGCTTCCTGCGCCTGGCGTTGGAGCAGGTCCCGAGACAGGCCAGGGCCTCCGACTTCAAGCGTCTGTAGCCAGGAGCCTCCCAGCATCACCTGGGGGGGCATGTGGCACTGAGCCGCACGGCCCCCAACATGGGGCCGCAGGGGACCTCTCTGGAACCCCCACTGGGCCAAGCGGCCTCCTCACAGTCACTCGGAGGCTGGGGGCGCTGCCGTCCTGCTCAGGGAAAGCGACTGAGTCGTAGACGATCCCCAGGACGCACGGGTCTTCCGAGGACGGCACCAAGTGTCCGAAGCCCTGGGCGAGAGGAAGGGGTGGGCTCAGCAGGGGCCGCGCGCGCACTGGAGCCCGCGTCTCCCCTTCCGCGGTGTCACCTGGACAGGCAGACGAGCTCCGCGGTACTGCAGGTTGACCACAGCCACGGACACGGCCCGGATGGTCCTCAGGACGTCGGCCAGCGGGGAGGCCTCGGCAGGCAGCAGCGCGCTGAGCGCTGGGGGAGCAGGCAGAGGCAGGCTAGTCATCCGCCCTTACCGGTCCTTGCCGGCACTAGCCCCCGGCAGGGGCATCCGCGCGGGGGCAGGGGACGGTCCTGCTGGTCCAGTGCCTCCAGCAAGACTCGCCCTGGCTGGGGGAGGTTGGGGTGGCGAGCCCGTTACCTGAAGCTGGAACAGCACTGATGATGTGGTCAGCCTCCAGGCTGCAGTCCGCTAGAGACACCTGAGAGATGGAGACGCACGAGACACACAAGATGGGGATTGTGCTTCAGGCTCCCGAGCACCTGAGTGGCAGGAGAGACTGGGTGCGTCCAGGGTGGAGAGTGACTGTCGTTCGCCCAAACTCAGCCCTCTTACGCTAGGAAGTGGGCCAGACAGGCCAGTGTCCACTCCGGAATGCTTACTGCAGCGGGGTTGTCCTCCCCTACCCCGCGGCCACGTGTGAGAACCACCTCGGTCTACAGACTTGGATCAAAGGGGTCCTGGGACAAGACCCAGGGGAGCCCATATCTACAGAGCTCCTAGGACAGCAAAGCAATGAGTGACGCCAGTCCCGCCAGCCCTGGCAAAGATGGGAACCGGAGCCCAGGCGTGTCCCATGCCCAGGGGCTCCCCTACCTTCCAGTGCCCGCCCGCCTCGAGGCTGAGCCCACAGACTGGCTGGCCTCTGAGAACGCTGACCCCGCTACGGGTCAGGTGGCTGTGAAGTGCCTGAGGCAACATCTCCAGTCCTCCACGCAGTGACCACTGGCTCCAGCGCTCGGCTCTGGCCTGGCGAATGATGGCGGAGTCCGGCTGCGGGCTCTGCTCTGCACGGCAGGAAGCAGAGAGGAATGGAAGGAGCCCCTGCCTCCAGCCCCCCACCTGCGCGTCCTCCACGTCTGCGCCCTTGTGCCAGGGCGGCCCTCACCTGCCCCCAGCAGCAGCCCCAGTAACACGGAGCCATGGCTCTGCTCCGCCTGGAAGAGACTGGGGAAGCAAGACCGGATGCTGAGCTCCCGGCTGTCGCCCGCAAATACTCCTCGGCAGAGACTGTCCATGGCGAGAGACGCCACCTTGGGGGTGAGAAGGGGACTGAGAGGCCAAGGAACAAGCTGCCCCTGGCCCTGCTCCGAGCGAGGGCAGAGCGGGGGGTCTGGGCTGGGGAGCAGTCTCACTGTCACAGAAGCACCCCCAACCCCGAGTTTGGGGGACTCCTGGGTATAAAGAGCCCCAGGTGCCAAGGTGGAGTAAGGGCCCTGCAGCGGGTCGAGGAGGGAAGGACCCGGGGTCCCCGGGCAGTGTTACCTCAGGTCCAAGGCGGCGCTCAGCAAAACTGTGCACAGTCTCGTCGGGGGCTTTGCCCCGCGGTGCGGTCAGCTCCCGCAGGCCGGCCCAGAGCAGCGGTTTGGAGAAGGGAGCCGCAGGGCGGAGCAGCCCCCTGCACCAAGGAGGGAGCCGTGAGCGGGGGGCCCACGCCACGCGTTCGGCCCCTTTCCCTGGGGAGGGCTGGCAGACTGGACACGGGGAGCAGGGGGGAGGGGGGTGAGGCTGGGGCTCAGGGCTGCGCGGTGCGGGGTGG
>PVKZ01004201.1:0-93171 GCA_004027375.1 Macroglossus sobrinus | reverse complement strand
TCCTTCTTTCTCCTCCACTCCTCTTCCATCTCCTCCTCCTCCTCCCCCTCCTCCTCCCATTCCTCTCCTCCTCTCCTTCCTCTTCCTTTCCTCCTCCCCTCCTTCTCCTCTCTCCTCCTCCTCCTCCCCTTCTCCCCTCTACCTCCACCTCCTCCTCCTCCTCATCACGATGACGACGAGGACAGAGCTGCAGCGGGTCAAGTCTGCTCACTCTTGCTCTGCCTATGGGCTGTTTAGAAAGATGTGTCCCCCGCCCTGTGAGCTCCAGGGCCAGGCAGCTCAGCGGACTGTGCCCTGTACCTAGGGGCAGGCGGAGCCGCATGTGGCTGCGACCGCCACCACCACCGAGGCCGGCCAGCGACGTGCCGCGCGCTCCGCGGTCTGATTCCCGCGCGCTGGGGCGAGGACAGACTCGAGCGGCCCTGCGCGCGGCCACGGTCCGCGACCGTCCATCGGGCCTCCGCGCGCAGCAGCGGCCGTGCTGTCCCAAGCTGTCCCAGGCTGTCCCAGCCGGGACTCGGCGGCCACACTCCGCCCGAGACGGAAACTAATGCTTTCACCGAAAACCAGAACTCTCTGATGTCCTCCTGTGTTCCGAATGGTGAGTTTCCATAGCAGTGAAGCGCGGTCGGTGACTCAGATCTCGCCAGCAGTTCTAGAAGGGAGACTGTGAAATGCCCCGCGTGCGTCCCAGCCTCCCCCAAAACCCCTGTTTGGGTTCCGTGTTTTAGGTTTTGATTTCTCTTGCAAGGATGGGCTTTCTCTTTTTAAGACGGTCTTAAGAAAAGAGAGCCAAATAATGAAAAGACACAGGTCACTCTGAAGGGTCCCTCTTTAACCTGCCTGGACAAAGCGCCCACACCAGGCCACACACACCGAAGGGCTCTAATCAAATGGCTCTCCTTAAAAAAAACAATAGAAAAAAAAAATAGGTGTGTGGGGGGCGGAGCTAAGCCCCGTTCCACCCGAGCAGAGGGACAGTGACATATTTCATAGAAATGCAACTTCACCTCCCTCCTGGCGGTCATGGTTAAAAAGAGAGCATTCACTGTGTGTATAATGCAGCTCTCGCTTTTGCTGCCACCATGGAGAAGCTATTGATAGACGGATGGACCCTACCTACTCCCTTGGGCTAAACACCTCTCTCTCTCTCTCTCTCTCTCTCTCTCTCTCTCTCTCTCTCTCTCGATCTCTCTCTCTGGCCAAGCAAGAGGAACAGCCTGAGCACCCAGAAACAAGCCTTCCAGTGGCCCTCGTTAGCCACTAACGTGTGAACGCCTGCGTGGGCACAGGGCTTCTCTAAGATTTAGCATCTTCACGCGAAGTCATTTTTCAGTACAAACTTGCTTTTGCCTTAGTGAAGGCAGCTTTGGCAGGCCTGTTTTCAAATTCAATGCGGGAGAAGTCTGCACATGTACATATGTGAAGTCAGAGCAACATATTCAATCTCTTATTCTACTCAAATGACCAGAAAGTACTCTGTGTCACGTGAGCCTAAAAACTCGAGAAAGAAACATATTTGGAAAATGCAGAGCGCTGAAGAGTTCCCCAAAATTGTACGTGACATAAACTAATTAGGCAGAATAATACATCTGAATGTGATAGCTTAATGAAATGGCTTCCTCGATTACTGCTGCCCACCGCGTGGAAGCAAAATGACAGGCCGTGTGAATCCAGAGAAGAAAGGTTAAGTGTCCTGCCATCTTCCTGAGATCTGCCCTGACTCCCATCCGCCTCTGAACAACGCCCCCCAGACCCTCCAGGTTCGCCCTCCAGGCCTGGCAAGGACCTGATCTCAGATTTAGATGTGAATAGATTTATAACAGAAAAAGCTGTGATGCTTTTGTGAGATTCTCATTCTTAGAGGACAGCCGTCAAACTGAATGATTTCCTGAACTAATCCAGAAAGCAAGAGAAGCGGCGGCCTTGTGACATTTACAGTCGGTACAGTCGGGGCCCAGGCAGCAGCGGGGAGCAGGAAATCTGCGGCCGCAGAAGCAGATTTCACGGACTGCATTTTTCTCCTTTATTTGGGCCATCACGTGGAAGACGGATTATTTTCCGAAACGACTAAGTGCCCTCGTCAACGAGCCAGCTACAGGACCCATCCTGAAGGGAAAAACGTAATGAGCTCTTCTTCCGTTACTGCCAGCTGTCACAAACTGTTAGAGTTAGTCCAAGCCTTTTAAACGTTATAATCGAATTACGAAATGAGTGGAAAGTCACTGTACCAAAGCCATTAAGCTGCATTACTAAGTGTCCACTGTTACATAAAAACTATAAATAACTTTGTACTTTCGGGCTTTTTTTTTTTTCCTCAGTTGGCTTCTCTTGAAGTAATAGTGATGTTCTGCTTCAGTTAATAAAGGCACTTTGGAGCTGCCTCCGCGTTTAAGCCACAGACTCTTTCTGTGTGGAATAAAGATGGCAAGCAGCAATCAAGTTAGGATGAAAAGCATTCCTTGGAGTCTCTGTCATGAACGATCTTAAAAATTAAGAGGAGAGCGCCTACAGATATGAAGGCTAAAAATATTAAAACACCAGGCTGCATGATCTCACAAGCTGACTTTCCTTTGGGGAATAAAATGCTGCTTCTGTAAAGGGCATCTCGTCGTTTTCAAACATTTGCAAAGGAATTCCTACTCTGGTTCAAGGTACATCACTGACTACTGGCTTAGAAATAACAGGCCAGTAGCCAACACTGAACAAATACATCTACCTGGAGATCCAAAAGCTGATTATTCACGAAGAAGGGTTTGTTCCACACACTGAAACACGGCATTTACTCTCTGAGAACATCGCTGATGCGAGAGCTGATCTAAAGGCACAGAGGGAAATAAATGCTGGTTCTCGATACTTGCCCAGATAAGTGGCTAAAGTAAGATGAAGCCCAGATGCAAACCACATAATAACATCGAAAAGCGCTTTTTTTTTCCTTAAAATTTGTTAAAAGAAATTTCTTTCCACACTTTCCTGATAAATTCTTCCTTGCTCTGATGGATTCCATTTCTTCTTGTAATAGCTCCTAAAAAAATCAATACTCTCGATGCTTGTAAGTTTCTCCAATTACCAAAAAAGCAGTTTTCAAACAAAAATTAAGAGGAGTACACATTTGGGAATGAAGAGATCCAAAGCCATAATCGAGTCTGTATATTTTGCACAGGGTAGAAATAGTTTTCTTTATTAAGTTTTTTTTTTCCCCAAAATAGCTACAAAGAACTACCCCAAGATGGACATGCTAACGATCTGAAATATGAGTTTTCACGTCTAAAGAAAGAACATTTTGAAAAGTATCCAAAAACTGAAATGAAGTAAATTGTGGTAGATAAATTTAATATTTTTCTTTAAGGAAAAAAAAATATTCAAGTACCATGTCCAAGTGGGGGGGAGGGGCAAAGGAAATTTGGAAGAGATTAGAAGCACTCTGAGCTCTTGAATTTCACTTAAAATCCTGTGCTAACTTTTCAGCACATGATAACATCTAAATTCTATGACAGTTTTTATATGTAAAATAACAGTCCCCCAAACCTAAATACTATGTTGGATTTTTGGTAAAAATAAGTGATAATCCTCAAATTTAATATAATACTATAATATGAATTCTTACTTAAAAAAATAAACTTTGACACAACTGTAGAATTTTAAAATAAACGGCCATGATATAGGCACCAAGTTTTATTTGCTTTTAAATAATACAAATAGAACAAATGTTCTTTGAAATATATATATATATATTTAAATTTTACAGAAGAAAAAGAAACTGAAGGGAAACTGTAGGAATTGCTGAACTTCAGATAAATGTTTCTTCAAAACAAGAGAAATTAGTTCCTAAAAGATTCTTCTAAATTTAAAAAAAAGATTAAGAAACACATTAAGCCATTGGGTCATTACATTTTTTTAAAACTACATGTTCTTAAGGGGCATATATTTACATTTACAGAAAGCAAACTTAGTCCCCTGTCTCATAAAGGCTCAGATACCACTGATGTCTAAACTAAGCAAAAAATAAGTCTTTTTTTTTTAATATTAAAAAATTTTAAAACCAAAATCTACCTTAACATTATTTTCCAAGAAAACTTAATAGGGAATGGCTAATCTGAAAGCAAAATGCTGTACAAACCACTTTCGAGAAAAGAAAGACATCGTGGGATTCTGCTTATCCCAGCTGTTATCAGCTAAAACCCCAGACGGCGACACTCGCGTTCAGAGGATCAGCCGGTCCTCTCCGCCCTCCTGAATTACCTGGCCCACGGACGTTTGGCTCTGTTGTTTCAGAAAGCACTGTTTCTTACATTCCATCAACTGTTCAAAGTCGCGCCACATTTTCGCTTGCTTCATGTTTGGACCATGACTTTCTCGAATAGCCTTTTGTTTTTCCCGAAGTTTCTATTATCAAAAAAAAAAAAAAAATCAAGGATAATTAAATTCGGTTACAGGGATTTAATTTACTTCTGTTGCCATGCTCCGAAGACGAGGGTATGCTTTGTATGATCGCTGAAAAACAGTTAAGTAATCCAGGTTTTCTGTGATGCATAAAAACTACGATTATACAACCGAATAAATGTATGCTAGAGGGAGGACAACCTGAAGTTAAAAAAAAAAAAAGAGAGAAATATAAAAGTAAGGGAGGGGGAGAAAAAGCAAAGAGAATCAGGAAAATGGACCAGTATCACAGTGTAGAAAAAAGAATGCAAATTGTGGGAGTCGGAAGACTTGAGTTTCAACCTTGGCTTTGCCACGAGCTCTGAGGAAGACACAGCATCTTTCTAAATTGTCAATTAAGGTTAATAATTGAGGCTATTTATACAAGTTGTCTGCCTTATAAGATTACTTTTTCACATGACATAATTGATGTAAAAATACAAGAAAAACTGTTAGTTGTTATATGCATGATTAGATATTGTATTCTTTCCCGACTCAATGTATGTGCTGTGTATGTCCAAATAAATAAAATTACATGCATATAGTTAGTTCTCAGGGAGAAGGCAAAGTGTGTTTTTTTTTTAAACACACTATTAAATAGGCCCTAATCCTTATTAGGATTGTTTTTGTTCCTAATAATTTTATGGTTCCACCTGCCCAAACAGTTCTAGCATTGACTTCAAAGTTATCAACAGGAATAAGGTAATTTTTCAATCAATTGTAAAAATATACTTCGGGCTTATATTACGAGGAGGGGTGACGGGAAGGAGGGGTAGCACCAAGTCAGAGACGATGAGAGGAAAGAAGAACGGAAAGGAGAGGGAGACAGGGAAGGTGGATAGTGTGACAGAAATACACAGACTGGCTCTGAGTGTGAGGCACCATCCAGGACAGAAAAACAAGCCACGACACAGAAACGATTGCACAGACCGCCCCATCTCTCCCTGTTTTAGTACGAGGTTGAGCTAAGAACAGGTGAGCAGGCCGATTGTTGGTACTTGCCCCAGAGAGAGGCTAAACTGAGCTGAGGACCAGGTTCAAATCACTTACTAAATCACTGCCCTCCCCAGCCGCGGCTAATGAGAGTAAAGGTGAGAGCAAACAGCAATGGGAAATGAAAAAGAATTAAGAAAAATTATGACACAATACCCGGCATGCAAATACATCTATTTCAGTCTATGTTAGTACAAGAAATATTTTTATCCTCATAAACTAAAATCAAAGGAGTGAGACAGATCGAGAATTTTAAAACTTCTAAGCATGGTTTTAAGATTAAGGTGCTATTTAAACTGTACCTTTTCTTGTATTATTGGAATAATTTCCTTGTCAAAAATCCTAACAACATGCAAAAGTTATTTAAAGAACCAAAGACGGGATGTGGGCACCGTCTATATCGGAAATCTTAAATTTAGATTGCTTCACGATCACGTGTGTTTGAAACCTTTAACTTTATGAATACAACCGACTTTAGTGTATAATTTATTTTTAATGTGACTGTCATTTAATGCAGATTCACTTTGTTGATAGTTGCAATGTACAAAGAATACCTGTCACAGATTCCATTGTTCTTGAAGGGGGAGGTGGAACCGTGGGGGTGTAGTTGCAACGTTCAGCACAATAGTCCACAGTACCTGGCAAGCAAGTTCTTGTGAATGGCAGTGTGAATTACAGCATGAGAGGTTGGCCTAGCATAAGAAACTCAGTCGCCTGGGGAGGTCTGTGGACGCCCAGCACAGGATTGTTTGGAAGGTTTGCGTGGTCATCACTTTGTTATTTTTTCAGATGAACTTAATAGACATTTATTTAATGACCATTCCGTCCAAACGCAGCAGAACACACACTGCCCCCAAGCACACAGGAAACGCCCTCCACAACAAAACAAGTCCCAGTAAATCCAAGAAGATTTAAAAGCAGATCCAGCATCTTTTATGACCACAATGGTATGAAACTGGAAATAAACCACAAGAAGAAAACTGGAAAATCCACAAATATGTAGCAATTAAACAGCATGATACCGAACAACCAGTGGGTGAAAGAAATTAAGAGAGAAATAAAAAAAAAAGATCTTGACACAAACAAAAATAGAAACACAACATAACACAACTTATGGGATGCAGCAGAAGCAGTTCCAAGAGGGAAGCCCACAGCAATAAATGCTAACATTAAGAAAAAAAGAAAGAACTCAAACCACCCAACCAACCCTACACCTCGAGAAACCAGATAAATGAGAAAAAATGAAACCCAAACATAGAAGAAGAGAAAATAAAGAGCAGAGAAAATAAACAGAGACTAAAAAGACAATAGAAAAAATCAATTAAACCAAGAGCTTTTTTTTTTGAAAAGATATACAAAAAGATAAACCTTTATCTATACTCAGCAAGAAAAAAGAGAGAGGACTCAGCCAAACAAAATCAGAAATGAAAGAGGAGACACACACAAATACGAAGGATCACGAGAGGCCACTATGAACCATCATTCAACCAAAGGTGTACAACGTAAAGGAATTAGAGATGCTCTTCGAAACATACAACCTACCAAACTGAATCACGAAGAAACAGAAAATCCCAGCAGACCAATCACTAGAATAAGATTGAAACAGTCCTAAAAACCTCCCAACAAAGAAAAGTCCAAGACCAAGTGGCCTCACTGGTATTCCACCAAACATTCAAATTCTTCCTAAAAATAGAAGAGAATACATCCAAACTCATTCTTCTACAAGGTCAGCACCACCCTGAGATCAAAACCAGACAAGGACCCCACCAGAAAAGAAAATCATAGGCCCACATCCTCATAAACACAGATGCAAAAGTTCTCAACGAAACACTAGCTAAAAGAATTCAGCAATACATCAAAAGGGTCCTACACCATAATCAAGTGGGATCCACTCCACAGATACAATGATGGTGCAACATCTACAAATCGATCCATGTGATACGCCACATCAACAAAACGAAGGACCAAAATCACCCGATTCTCTCAATAGATGCAGAAAAAGCCCCTGACAAAATTCAACATCCATTCGTGAGAAAGACTCTCAACAAACTAGATATAGAGGGAACATACCTCACACCACGAAGACCACACACGGCAAGCCCAGCACTAACATCAGATTCAATGGTGAAAGCTTTTTGACTAGATAAGGAACACAACAAGAATGCCCACTTTCTCTATTTTTATTTAAACATCAAATGGGAAGTTCTACCAAAGAAATCAGGCAAGAGAAAGAAATAAAAGACATCTAAATCAGAAAGGAAGAAGTTAAGAAGTAAAACCGTCTCTCTGTAATGCCATCATCACTTTGAAAGGCTAGGATTAGTCTGTGTTTGTCTTGAAAATTTAGATTCTTTCTTTTTTTTTTTCCTTCTGAGTATGGCATGTCAAATTTCTCTGATAAAATGGAGGAATCAGCTTTAAGGTTTCCTTTCATTTTTTACTTACTTGCATTAATACAATGGACATTTTATTCACAAGTCATAAAGAAAAGAACATATGAACACTTTATAGAGAAATGGCTGATTCCAGATTTGGGACAGAGAATGTACAGGATGAACCTGCAACGTACTGTCATACCAGAAGGGGCCGTGAAAGTCTAGTGGGATTGTTTCAGAAAGACTCAGGAGCCAACTTCGGGGCTTCTGCTGGTCACACTTGGGGTACTTGGAGCACTGACAGGAATAATAATTGCAAGAGATTGAAACACCAACTATGTTAAATCTATAAGTCATAAAGATACTTTTGAAGGATGATAACCGATTTGACACTTTGAAAACCAGTAAATAAGCAAATTGAGCAGTTATTCTACCTTTCTTCTATGAACTGTACCTTAGGGTAAAACTAAACGGTTGATAAGAAGTTGCTCTTTGCAGAATTATTCCATCCAATAAATAAAAAAGGAACAACTTAATTAGAATGTCGCCATTTTGCAAGCTCTGGTGAGTGGAATGGACCTAGGAAGTGATCATCTATGGCCGTCAGCATTACAAAAAGCCAGCCTCGGGACAGAAGTACATACCACCACTGATGAAGTGTGCTTCCCGGATAGCGACTCATATTTAATCAAGCCTCTGGGTCTACCGACCAGTTCACAGGACATACTGGGGACGGAAGAACATGCTAACTGACACCACAGGGCCGCCATCAACCAAGTTCAGGATGTTGGAAACCCAATGGGACAACGGGTCAAGTTTTTTTCCCCCCTAACAAAGAAATTGGAAAGAAAAAAAGATGGAGGAGTAACCCTGAGAAACGGAGACTTACATATATCCGCTAATTGCAATTACTGGATTCTTACTGAATCCTGAGTCGAACAAACAAAGCTAGAACACTGACTGGGTATTGGGTATCATGCAATCATTGTTAAATTCTTTTTGGCATGATAATGGTATTGTAGTTATATTCAAAAAGAGTCTATGACACATACTAAAATATGACCAGACCTCTGAGGTTTGCCCAAAAGTGACTTGGGTGGGAAAAGGAGGGGACAACAAGACACGACTGGCCGTGAGCTTAACCATTAAAGTTGGGTGACAGTTACACGCGAGTTCCTTACATTATTTCCTCTACTGCAGGCTTGGAATTTTCCATTTCAAAAACTTTTAAAAAAGCTTTTAAAAAATCTTCCTTTCTAAGACTTTTAAAAGATTTTTTTAAAAGTCTATTTAGGAATTATTCCATTGATTTTCTGAAGTTCTCCTTTAGAATATTACTTACAGAATTATGGGAATTAATTTGGATTTTATTTAAAAGCAGGGACACATGTATGTTTTTAATAATATTGATTCAAACCAGAAAATGTAAATAAGAAGAACAATTTTGCCATCATCAATTTATTGAGCCCGACCAACAGCTAAATTGTACAATGCATTCATGAAGACTGAAACGAAGCCATATTTTTCATTTGTACTTTCAGAGTGAACAAGCTTCCATACATATATAATCATTTCCAGGTTGCAGACGCAAGAATATTTAAACAATGAAATCAGACACCCATATACAGTCAGTATTTTAAAAGCAAAATTGCAGCTAAACAATTCCTCACTATAATGCTACACTTGACGTTGCTTTTAGAAAAACAAATAAGAAACCTCAATTTTCACCAGTGAAACTAAATAAGAAACAGATAAAACGGTACACAGAAGAAGCACAGTTAGCCTGCATTATGCAACTTGGACTTAAAATAATTGAGGACGATCTTGGAACACAGGTAAGTAATTTAATTAAAACATCTTAATCTACCCGTTTTAGTTTAAATACGATAACATGAACTCCAGAGTGGTTAAGGCATTTGTTCAGAAGCACGAACTTAGGACTAAAGCCAGCCAAGTCCTGAGTTGTTGGTAAATTCGGGTCTTTTTTTAAAAAAAAGAGAATAGAGTCGGTGTCTTTAAAATGACTGTCAAAATGTGTTGCTTTATAAAGTCAAAGAGAAGAACCAGTTAGTTGGTCATTTAAGTCGTGATGGGTAAGGCCCTTACCATCTCCCACCTCTTCCGCTCGTAGTGGCTCAGAGAACAGAGGGAACAAGACTCAATCACACTCCCGTTTCCAGGAGCCCTCACATAAGACGGGCAGGGAAGGAGCCGAATATCTCAAGGTTTTTCGATTATTTGTATTAAATGAATCAATGTTTATAAAGGACAGTGCTTGGCTCAGTGTAAGAGCTTGTGTTTATTCAATACAATGGATGAATAAGTGTGTACTTATCTCATAAACAGAGACACCTGAGAATAATCTGGAAACCTGGTAGTTTATTACACATGGCAGTTTTGTTTGTTAGGCAGAAGCTTCTGATGAACTCTTTGTGATTTAAAACAATTTTTTCCTCCAAAAATCCATGTGGCTTCACTTCTATAAAACTAAATTCCTAAGGAAGAATCCTCACCTTTGAAGGCGATTAAGAAGGATCCAATATCCCCTTGGAAATTATAACTTTTTAAAAAGAATGACAATATCATAACTATGTGCTGAAAGCCTGAATTAACCACATTTAAAAAATAAATAAATAATATATTCTTACCTTTCCAAGGTTTTCCTGTTCAGCAATATTTTTGGTGTACTGTTCCCTAGAGAGTCAACATAACAATTTAGTTTCAATTTCCTTCAATTGATTTGATCGTAAGACTAAATTATAAATCAACCGATCTATCTAAACATATTCAACAATATAGTATAGAGTAATGGAGTCAGAATGAAACCCATTATCAAATACTTTCCCCATTTTTAGTCAGTCCTTCCAGTAAATAGTAATTTAAGGGATAAAAAGGCAAAACATTGCATAAGAAATGAAGAGACTTAAAATGTTAAGTACTATTTCTGGTTAATCCACCCTTAAACAATGGCAACCATTTGCTTCAATTACACTCTGCTTCTGAAGAGGTTTGCAGATGGGAGAAAGGAGGCATTTTTTAAACACTAGATAGCGTCTACCCCCACATTCCACTTCTCGGAAGTCATCCTATAGAAAAACTCGCACAACTTAATCAAGATAAAAGCAAAACCCATTTACTTTATCATTGCTTATAACAGTGAAAATCTGCAAACGAACGAAAGTCGATAGATGGAGGGATGTTTAAATAAATTATGGTACATACATCCAGTCAAAGGAATAATATGTAGTTTAATTTTATTTTTGTATAAACACACACAATTTTCCCATGTGTTTGCTACCTTCTCCCAGACACGCTGGCAAGTGCATGAGAAAGAAATATGGAATAACGTACACCAAAATATTAATGGGAGACATTTCTGAGGTATCGCGATGTGGACAACATTCAATTTTTGTGCACTATACTTCATAATGGTTACTTCTTGTTTTTTTTTTTTAATAAATATTTCTTTTGTAATCTAAAAAAACCTGCAGATTTTAAATGCGAAAATAAAAATACAAATAACATTGCTATTGTATTTTTAAACAAAAGCACAGTTATAGTTCAACACTACAGGAGACAGAAAGTGAAATTTAAAGAGCTAAGGACAAGACTGAAGGATGAGGACGAAGGAACCGACGACAGAGAGGGTGACAGACTTCCGACCTCGCGTGCGGATGGATAAAGGCCATGGGAAGCTGCGCTGTAGCACTCCAGAAATCAAACAGCACAAAACCGAGACTCTAGCAAAGCATACACACAAACAGAAACCCTCGTAGCCAAGTGAAGGGACATTCACGTTTAGGCAAGAGGGGAGGTAAACGTGATGGGCATGGAGAGAATGTCAATCAGAAGTGCCCGAGTCCTCACAGGGCTGAAGTGAGGGGAGGAGTCGTGAGCAGGAGTGAGATGGATGCGATAAACACAAGCCTGATGGACCTGCATTCTGCTCTTAAAATTTATGATCTGCTACGTCCAACTGTTTGTCTTTCCAGCTCCCAGTGAAAATCAGCTTGGAGAATGTAAACAACATATCGTCGCAAGAAGAATCTAGGGTCATAGTTCAGATAGCTTTAAATAATTCATTTATTACCCTAGGGCTGAGAAATATCTCAATTGTTTTAGAATTTTCACTTGTATTTTAGCAAGAAATCAACAGGCTCATACTCTTGTTCCATAACACTAATACGTCATTTTAATTTATTCAGGAAATAATTACGGAGCACCTGTTATATACCAAGAACACACTGGGGTTTCAAGAAGAAAACAGGACAGACAGCATCCTTGTTCTCCAGGAAGTCATGTGATAAAATTTCCAAAACATGGCTGCATACATTATATTTACCTTGCTCCTCTGTGGCATATATTTTTCACCTTATTTTATAATGAGGAGGTGATTTGCTCAAGGTCACAAAAGTAGAAAGTGAAAAAACCAGGTTCGAAACAAAATTTACAGTCTCTCCCTAGTACTTTGAAATAAAAACAGGCTCTCTTTAAATAAAATTATAATTTGCAGGTGATCTTTCAAAACCAAGCTAAGTTTTTGTACCTGTAGCCTTACCACAAGACACCACAAAAGTAGAAAATGAAATAACAATAAAAATGTTGTATCTATAATACTAATAATATTTTAAACATGTATCAGTGAGCTCAGAACATAATTAACTTCGTTCTATTCATATTATTCTACCATGTACTACTCTAGTCAAGGCTCAATATTTCTCTAAGAAAACTAAGGAATGGTAAAGGTTTCCAGTAGTTTTTAAAATGGTGAAGAGGAATATCTGGTTAGAAAACTCATCAGAAAACCAGTAAGTAGTTCAGAAGCAACATTTCGTTCTTTACGATGTTACATCTATAACTTTGAAAGAAATGACACTTTATTTCTGAAAGCTTTTATTTTTCAAAAACAAATTAACTGCCCACATTTATAAAACATTAGCTCTGACCATATAGATTTATTTGAGCTAAGTTTACATTCAATGAAAAATACATAAAAATACATACATTTAATATGTTTGATATGTTGGACTATTAGAAAAAAATATTCTATTTATAGGAGATCTTCGGTCTGGCTTGCATTCCAGTGAATTATCTATATAGAAATTAGACTCTGCAAGACACTTCATTTCTTATATTCCTTTCTGCAATATCAATGTGTATGACATTAAAAATCTCAACTTCAATTTGGAATAAATGTGACTCATACACTCTGAGTTCTTCCTGGATAATAAAAGCAAAAGATGTGAAGTGTGGTAAGGGACAAAAAAAGCTTATCTCGTTCAATTACTGCCTTTGATCACCGTTAGCAACTCAATCATAAATGTATTTCTTAAGGCGGCATTTGATTTATTACAGTATGCTGCGAGCTGGAATTACAAAAAAAAAAAAACAACAATCGCCATCTAAGGACGAGTGTGGCATTTCCACAGCCTTCCTCATTTTGAAGGCTGGCACACTGCAGTCACACAGCTTCTGGCTGAAATGCAGTCCCTCGCGCTGCGCAAGGAGCGGGCAGATGACTAGAGTCCAAGCCACGGGGGACTTTAAAAATAGACGAATCTTAGTGCTCGTAAAAAAGCAGCTATGCAATGATATGTATGCCTGGGGACGGGGAAATGGGGAGTTTCTGTTTGGGGTGACGAAAAAAACCTTGGTAATATATGGTGGTGACGGCTGGACGACATTGTGATGCCACTGAACTGTACAATTAAAAATGGTTCAAATAGAATTTATGTTACATATCTTTTGCCACATTAAAAAAAAAAAAGCAAGCGTGCAAGAAAGAAAATTATATGTATTCGCACTTGGTTAGCGCTAGACTACCCAGAAGGTGCTTAACCAGATTTAAACCTAAGTAATATCTTAGTATCTGCTTATTTAAGTACTGCAAATTTTATAATTTCATCTTACTTATAAACCTTCTATAGGTGAAAACATTAAGGAACGCAAGATAAAAACAACAGAACTACTTGCCTAATCGCCTTTCTCTTTTCTTGCTGGTCAGAAGAGACATACGCCTTCATCTCGTCTGTGGCGCGACGAAGCTGGACTTCTAGGTTCTAAGCGGAAAGACTAAGTTTTAGGTTAAGTCCTTGATGTGTAAAAACCTCACAGGAAGAGTGTCGGGTCTACTTTCTTTGTCTTACCTTAATCATGCAATTTGTATAATGGTATTTACTTTCTTCTTGAAGACATTCTTCACGGAGTCCTCTGACTTCCTACAATAGATAATTTTATTTCTTTCTTTTTCTTTGTTCCCTTCTTTTCTTCAGTACAATATGTAATTTTAAACGGGAAACATTATTGAAAGAGGAATCAGATGCAGAGAGGATGAGTGAATGCACAGCAGAAATTAGCGTCAGAGTCACCTCCTCCTCGGCGACTGTAACTTCGTTTACTGTAACGGACTAGGCTGCAATCCGGGGACTTCACATCACTCTAAGACCACAGGCTCAGCTATTCACCTATGAAGCACCTACTGTGTGCCCAGCTCTGTTAGGCGCTGGGGACACAGCAGTGCACAAGACAGGTCCCCACCCTCATTCCAGCAGAGGGAACAGACGCAAACGAGGGCACACAGGATGAAGGCAGTTTTAGATGGGGATAAGTGCTACGAAGAACATTTAGCAGTGGAACGTGATAGGGTGACTGAGTGGGCGACGTTAGATGGGTGATCAGAGACGATATCTAGAAGAAGGTGACATTTAGGCTGTGATCTGAAAGACGAGAAGGAGAGACCAAAGCGAAGAGTTGGGGGGCAGAGGGTCCCGGACTGAGAAGAGCATAGGCAAAGCCCTGAGGTGAAAACAGACTCGGCCTGTTGTGACCACAAGCAGCGGCCAACGTGGCTGGAGGCCCAAGGTGGGGTGTGTGGGGGGGGCCTTGGAGACCACAGCTGGGAAGTTAGGTTTTAAGAGCAACGGGAAGCCAGTGGAGGGTGGCCTGGGTTTTATACAGGTTTCCTCGGCTGCTTTTTGGAGAATGAGCCACAGGAAGGCTGGTGTGGAAGTGGGCGAGCATGTGGCGGTTGCTTTGGGAGTCCAGGAAAGACATTATGGGGGCCTGGGCTTCGGTGGAGAATTCAAGGTGTGCCCATCAAGTCTGAAGAAATAAAGATCTCTGGAACTGAGGAGACAGACTCAGGGGTTAAGGGCAAAGATTTAGAAATCTTTCGATGCTGGTGTAGTAAAAATAAGATTCACAGGCAGTTTTTACTAAAGTGTTAAAATAGAATCTGTCTCCTTACCTGTTCTAGTTTGGACCGGTTGCTTTCGAGGCCGGCCGCGCAGCTATCGTACTGGGATTTCTTTTCATCACACTCCTGGGTCAGCTCCTAGTATAAAAAGGGTAAATGACTGAGTAAGTGAAAAACAAAGGCCTAGAATGTGGCTCTGACACAATGCATGCCCTTGTCAGTCTTGTAACTGAACTCTAAGCTTCTTGGCATCCTTAAGAGTTATTTATAAAACAATCAGACATTTGAGAATGATGACAGATGAAGGTGCTGATAAAAACAACAGCTACCACGCATGAAGCCGTGTGCCAGGCTCTTTGTCAGGAGCGAGGGATACAGCAGTGAACAAAACGGCCAAAACCCTTCCCGTCAAGTAGCGATCGGGCCAGCAGACATGCTGCTAGTGCCACGATGGGCAAGTGTAGGGCGTACGGGAGCACGTGGGACTCTCACTGGGCCTCGCCCAGGCTGAGGGACCAGTGGGGACAACTTCCTGGAGAAATGATATCTAAGGTGAGGTATGAATGATCAGTAAGAATAGTTAAGGGGAAGGTGGAGTAGGAAGGAGAACGTTTAGGAAAAAAGGAGCGCCATGTATGAAGCTGGAGAGAAGGACCACTGAGGACGCACGGGTCGTCTGCCGTGCGGAAGGCGTCTGGGACGGTTGGGGCCCGATCAGAACTCTGGGAACCACATTAGGGCGTCTGAGCTGTACCTCTGACAATAACTACATCTCACAACCACCCCATCGGGCGTTCGTACCCCCAAATCACGCTTGGAGCAAGTTCAGTACCTTGCCAAAGATTATACTGCTTGAGAGAGGCGTCAGAATTCAAATTCAGTCTGCCTGAGTAGTTTCAAACTTCCCTCTAATGTAATATTTTGAATTAGATAATCTGAAGATCTTTTGCTACCAACACCTAGAAATGTCAAAAGTATCTATGAACGCTTGAAGAGGTAGAGTCAACAGCCTTGCAAATCCAGAGCGGACCCGAACTCTCCAGGAAGGAAGAGGAATTACCAGGGCCATAGATGACCCTGTGCTGCTGCAGTGAAGGTGTCGGCACAGTCGAGCTGGCTTAACCGAGTGACCAGAAGCCCCGGATGACGGACGGCTAGTGTGGCCCTTGGCCTGTGTGGCCCGTGCAGGGAGGGAGGTTAGAACTGGGAACCCCACGGTAAGTCCAAACTGTTGTTTCAACCTTGGAACCCGGGAGTAAAGGGTTAACCCCAGGCCTGGCCTGAAGCCGGCCAGCCTCAGAATGACCTTGGTTGCATACAGCAGTTTCCTTGGGAACAGGAGAGTTAACATAAATGGGTCATGTGGTGTTTCCTCCGTCATACGGGGCTGCGTCTGGTTTGAGGTGACAAGTACAATATAAGAGATTGGTGGAAAAAAGGAGAAGGCGTTGTGGTTTTTATGAATCCAAGGGACCTACAAACACCTAGACTCTCACAGGTGATGGTCAAACGCACTCTAAGTGGGAGGCCATGTGCTGGGTACCCTGGGCCTCTCAATGAGATGGAGCTACGTTAGTACTCGAAAGCCTTCTTCCTGTCTGCAAGTCTGATGGCTGAACTGATGGAGAAAGGCCGCTGTGTGGTTGTGGAGGTGGACGGCCAGGGTCCCATCATAGGGCCCATCTGGGGTTTGAACCTACCCCCTGCCTCCAGGGGCTAAGAGCTCCCAGGCAGAGCCATTAACTCAAAGTTAGCTCCGTGTGTGTGTGTGTGTGTGTGTGTGTGTGTGTGTGTGTGTGAGAGAGAGAGAGAGAGAGAGAGAGAGAGAGAGAGAGAGAGAGAGAGAGAGAGATTCCTAAAACACCTGGCAGAAGGAGTGTCAAACCAGTCTGGAGGGACACATCCTCCATCCTAGCTGTCAGGATTCAAGAGACAAAACCTCAAGATAAGCTCACAATCCAAAAGTGTAAACACGTAAGGAAACAATCAATCCATTATGAGTGAGAATCAGAACATATACAGAACAAGACTATGCCTCCAGAAATATTGAATGCTCCTAAATAAGTATGCTTAAAATAATTCAAGTAATGAAGGACGAACTGAAAATATGATTTAAAAAGAGAGTAAAATTAGACCAAAAAAATCATTAAAATTAAAAACTAAGTTGTGACATAAACGTAAGATTAGACACAGCTCAGGAAATAAAAGAATGAACTAGAAAAGAGAGCTGAAGCAATTATCCCAAATTCATCACAAAGATACAAAAAGATGAAAATCTAAAAGTGAAATAAAGCAATAGAGAACAACAGAAATATGTCTAACTTACATCTAATAGGAAGTGCTAGAGACTAGACTAGAAAGACCAGGAAAGACTATTTGAAGATATGATGCAGAGTTTTTCCAGAATTAAGGGAAGACAAAAAGCACAAGCTCCATCAAAGCAAACGAAACTAAATCTATACTTAGATCATGGTAGTGAAAATGGACAACACCAAAGATAGAAATATTAAAACTAATTATAGGGACGACATTCTTTAAAAAGAAATAATAATTAAGCTGATAGTACACCCTTTGACCCAACAAAAGAAATCAGAAAGCAATGAAAATATTTTTTTTCTGACCAAGCCATTACTCAAGAAGAAAAAAGATGGTTTACTTGAGAGTAATGATTCTTTACTGAGAGGACCACTCAAAGAAAAGAAAACAAGAAAATTTAATTTCAAGAGGAAGTGAACTGAATCCAGAGAGATTCAGGAGAGATTAAAATACAAGAAGCAATGGTGAGAACTGCCAAATATGTGGGTAAATCTAAACCAAATGATGTATAAGGCGGTAATTATAATAGTAACGATGGCCATGACAACCACTTTTACAGATGAAGCATAAAATGGAAATAAAATACGAGAGGTAACAAAAGGGTGTCAAACAATTCTAAGGTCCTGTATTGTTTTGAGAGATCTTGCTTAACTTTAGACTTCAAGCCAGGAAAATGTTAAAAAATTCAGGAGTAAACAATATCAGAATGGAATACAGAAAAAGGAAATCCAGGGAAAAGAAAGATAAAGTGAACAGGATTGGTGCAAGGGAGGGTAAGAGAGAGGAAAAGAAGAAAAAGAACAGTAAATGGACATAAACCCCAATATAGCAATTATAAGAGTAAACATAAATGAGATTAAAGTCACCGATTAAAAGACTGAATGTAAGAAACTATTCCCATACGAAATCGAGCTATACGCTATCTATGAGACCTGAACAGACAGAAATAAACATATAGACATAGGAAGCTAAAAGTACACGGAAATAAAAGGATGTACCAAACAATACTAACCATAAGCAAGCTGGGAAACTTACATTAATCGTCGACAAAATAAGACTCCTAGGCAAAAAGTTTTTCCGGGAATAAAGAGAGTCAAAAAACAATAGCAAAACCTGTAATTTACCAGGAAGTTGTTTGAAACCCTGGAATCTTTTTTTAATTGTGGTAAAATACACATAACAAAACTTACCATCGGGACCATTTGAAGCGTACGCAGCAGTAGCGTTAAGCACATCCGCATGGCTGTGCCACCAACCAGTCTTCCAGAACCCTTTCATCTCCCCAAACTCAACACCTGTCCCCATGAAGCAGCAGCTCCCCATTCACCGGGAAGCCCTGGACAACGCACTTTAGAAGCCTGATCTGACGAACACGTGGCGAACCCCGGACTCGACAACACGGTAACGCAACATTCTTTTCAAGATCGAGTCACTAAAACAATTAGGTGGGCTTCAGATCTCGCCACGGACACACTTAACTCCAGAAGGCTATGGAGCTATACTTTAAAAACTCTCAAGGGAAGAAAGCACGATGGAAGGATTTTATGCTCAAGCCGTTTGTTGTTGGAGCATTGAAAGCAACAAACTCTAGAACGTGCACGAACTCATCAGGAAATAGTCTTCCTCTGAACCTGTTCGGAGGACTCTAAGAGAGGACACAGAAGAGACACCGAATCTGATAATTACAGGCCTAATACTAAAAACAAAAGTGTGGACGAGGGTAGGAGAACAGTCTGACTGTCACATGCCTTAACGATGTAGAAACGATACAATAAACCTTCAGGAAGGGGAACGGGGAAAGAAAGTGGAAGGCAGAGCAGGTAAGCTGGTTTCCTCACTTTTTAATTGCTAGAGATGGTGGGAGGGGGATGGGTGTCAAGGGTGTAATTTAAAGCTGATGAATCAAGTGACTGTATAAGCATATTAAAAGTATAAAGGCCAACAGTAAGAAAGACAATACAATTGACTATAATCAGGGGCTAAAGGAGAGGAAGGGAGGGAGAAGGAAGAGGAAATATATTAATTTCAGACTGTTCAAAATTTAAATTAATAGATACTATCTACAGAAATGGATGATTAATGGTGGAGTTATATAACCACTAGAGCAAAACCACAAGCCAGCGCGTGCGCGCGCACACACACACACACACACACACACACACACACACACACAGAATGAGAGAGAGAGAGAGGAGGGAGGGAGGAAGGGAACTGAACAGAGGATTTTTTTTTTATAGGCTTTTAAAATCAAAAGCAAAACAAAATGCACTGCTAAGGCCAAATATGGCTGCATTTCAATAAATATAAATGGGCTAAACTTATCTATTCAAATAATCTTTCAGATTATACGACATAACAAGACCCAATTCAAGATCGATTCAGAGAAACACCTGAAGTAATTTTTTTAAAAAAGCTGAAGGCAAAGGATAGGCAAAAGCACAGTGGGTGAACGCAAACCGGAGGAAGCAGACATTTGGACCTTAGCATCAGTCGGAGTTGAATTCTAACCCCCCTCCGCCCCTCATCGCTTATGCCATCTTAAACAAATTATTTGACTTCTCTAAGCTACAATTTTTCTCACCTATAGAAAATCCAAAAATGTCTATTTTGTGGTTGTTATGAATATTAAATGTACAAATGAGAAAGCACTGACACAGCATTACAAGAGCTCAATAGTGATTATTTATTTATTTCTGTAGACGTCCGCTTCTAGTCCTAGAAGACTCTTGCTATGTATATGTACACTATACTTGATTTGATTTTTAAAACGCTTTTTATAGATGTCCTGTTAATTAATTCAATAAATATTTATTGAGCACCTGTATTATTCTAAGCTTGGTTCTATAAATCAGACACTTAGAACTCTGGTAGAGATTATGGTAATCTTAAAAGGGACATATAATTCTTTTTAAATTCCCCAAAAAATACAACCACCACAACCTTTCTAATTTAAGATACAAAGTAATTGCATTTGCGTTACACAGTCTTATAGCAAAACTCAACATGGTCTGTGTTGAAGTCTTTGCCCAGACTTCCCCTCGTCTCACCCCCTGCTCCTAGGTGACCACACCCGCCCCCCACCCACCACACGTCGTATCTGGGACGCTGCTCACACACTTCAACGATGTCTTCTCCTGAACTCTCGCTGGCATTAACTTCAATGTGTCTACCATGAATTCATCATTTTCCCTCTTCTTTACCCACTGCCGCCACCTAAACTGGCTCTTTGTCATCTCTAACCTGCACTGTTAGCAGCTTCAAACCTCAAAATTCTTTTTGCTATCTTTTGTCCCCTTGTCCCCAATTAGTGCTCTCTCACATATTGTTCAGATCTGTTCCTTCTCGTCCATTTCTTCTACCCTCATTCCTTCTAACCTAGACTATCAAAAGGCACTTGATTGTACTTTTATTTATGGAAAGTATAATTATAAAGCCACGGAGACTGAACCTGTCAAAATCCTAATAAGAGTATGTCAACAAATAAGGAAAAGAAACCAATGGCCTACAGACTGGAAACACTCCATATTCATCCCAACCTTCGAGGAAAGAGAAGCCAAGGAGTACAATGGCTATGGGACCACTGCTCTAATTTCCCACACAAGTGATGCCCAGATGATGCAACAAAGGCCTCTGCCTTCTATGGAGCAAGGCATGCTGGACGTTGAAGCCGGATTCAGAGAACGAAGCAGCACCAGAGATCTGATTGTGAGCACTCGCTGGATACTGGGGTGTGCCTAAGAATTCCAGAAGGTCAGTCTGTGACGTACAGACCGCAGGAAAGCCCCTGACTGCATCGATCGGGAAAAGCCATGGGCTGCTCTGCAGAGCTGGGCCTGCCTCAGAGCTGGGCTGTCCTGGTGTGTAACCCGCTGCGGACAGGAAGCCACTGCCGGGACAGAGCGTGGAGGGACAGGACGCTTCCTACAGGCACAGGTGTCTGATAAGGGTGCACTTTATCTCCTATCTCTTTAAGCTGTACATAGAACCTACCAGGAAAAACTGGGCTAGACTCAGAGGAAGGAGTAAAAACTGGAGAAAGAAATATCAGTAACTCAAAACACGGAGGTGACGTCATCTTACTGGCAGGAAGTAGCAGGGGTTTAAAATGACTTCTGATGCAAGCGAAGGAAGCGAGTGCCCAAGCAGGACCGCATTTACACATCAAGGAGACAAAAATCGTGACTATAGAAGAAGTACGCGACTTTAACAGAGACAACGAAGGCGCTGAGATTGTTAGAGGTTTCACGTACCCCGGGGCTCACTCTTCCGTTCAGATGGAGAGGCAGCCAAGGAATCGAGAGAAGGCCGAGACTCGGGAGGGCAGCAACGGAGAAGTAGGAAAGATCACCAAGAGCAAAGGTGTGTCTGGACACCGAGGCCAAGATCATCCACACCCGTGTTCCCGGCTGTCATGTACGGATGTGAAAGCTGGACAGGGACGAAGGCTGACAGGAAACACACCGATTCATCCGAAATAATGGTGTTGGAGGAGAGCTCTGCGGATACCCGGGGCCGCTGGACAGACGGACAAGTGGGCCCTAGAGCAAACTGAACCTGAAACACCGCTGGAGGCAAAAATGACAAAGCTGAAGCTGTGCTCCTTCCGGCACGTTGTGAAGATGGACTGACTCTGTCCAAGAAGGCATGGGCAGGAGTCTCCGGGGGCTGCTGAGGACAGGACACTGTGGACCTCACTCGTTTACAGTGTCACCTAGAGTCGGAGCTGACTCAGTGACATGTAGTGGACATAATTAATTATAAGGGAAATATAATATAGTAACTGAATAGAACCTTAGAGTAACGAGAGGCAACATATGCTTCTCTACTACATTCCAACCATATTAAAGAACACTCATAAACAGGAGGCCGAGGATAAAATGCGAAGATGAGCACTGCCCAGCTGTTGGTAAGAGGGTGATGGGTGCTGTACCGAAGAGGTCACAGTGCCTGACATACTCAGAGCCTCTCCAGAGGGGAGTCTCTGGGCAGCCCTACGTAGTAGCATGTCACCCCCGTGTCTCCCTGCTCTCACCCACGAGCACAGCTGGTTAAACTAAGGATGGACCCCGGACCTGGCCGGAGGATAGCCTCGTACTCTTTGGGGGAGTTTGTCGTGAAAAACTGTCCTCCAAGAAAGAGGAGCTGCACCAGGAAACTGAATTAGAACATGCAAAAAAATAAAATAAAATAAGGCACTTAGTAGGGAAAACTTCAACACAAAGTGTGTGGAGAGAAGGCCATGCATGGTGCGGGATGTTAACCATGAGGAGCCATGAGCGAGCTGAGGTTACAAGTGCACCACCTCAGTGTGGCGAAACCATGAGAGAGAGAAGAGAAACAGGTGAAAGGCCTGGCTGGTGGCAGGAACAGCGTGAGAGGCCCATACGAAGAGATGCTATCAGTGTAGTATCAGCATAAAGAACCCGGCTCTGCCATTTACCAGCTGTGTAACCTTCGGCAAGTCCTCTGTGCCTTTATTTGCTCATTTATGTAAGGGGGAGTCCCCATCGTATTGGGTGGTTGTGATGCCATGTGCTAAGCTTCCTGAAGCTTCCCTGAACCCAAACGCTCTCTGGTTATACAGCACCTCTACCTGTTCCAGATAAGGTTACACCTCTGATCCTTGGATTTCCACGGCAGCCCACTCCCTTTGTTGTCCTAAATATCCTCTCAACGAAAACCTTTATTTAAAATATAAATGGATTTAATAAAGGAACTACTTACAAACAGATTAATTAGCTCACAGGAAGAAAGGATATCATCCCTAGAAATACACTTAGCCAGTCCCTTTTGTCTCCAAGCTGCTCACTCAAGAAAAGCATTAAGAAAACTAATGATGGGGGGGGGGGGGGCTGGGAGAATGGGGTGAAAGGTTAAAGAAGCACAAATTAGTAGTGGATGGATGGTCAGGGGGATGGGGAGCACGAAATCGGGAATGCAGTCAGCCGTAATGCAGTGGCTGGGTGGAGAGCCAGAGGAGAGAGAGAACAATCAGGGGGGTCGTTTTATAAATGACATAAATGTCTAACCAATGTACTGTATATCTGAAACTAATAAAATAATAAAATAAAATAAAAAGAAAATCAATGAATTAAAACATAACCAGGAAAGTACTTCTCGATGTCCTCAACCTGTACACCTTACTCAAAAATCTTTCTGACACATGTCCTTTCTGAAAAATCTCTTCATTTGCTTCCTCTTTCTTCATCAGTTAAGAATATGATTCTGATTCTGTTTTTTCCTACAAGTTTTCCGGTTATCTTTCGTTCTTCTCAAATGCCTTCACGTGTTTGCCTCATCTCGCCTACTGGAACACGAACTCCAGAGAGCAGGGCTTGTCCCTTCCACTTTGTTTGTGATGGCAGCAGTGTGCAATGGAACAGACAGGAGATTTGAAATAAGATGACACAGGTGCTAGAGTCAACTCCTAACGCTCTCACTTCCTCCTTCTCTATTTGCAGAAGTCACTAACCCTGCCCCGGAAGTGACGTCGATCTGATTTCAAAGTCCATGTGATTTCTCTGACCGATGGATGGCATTCACGAGGACCTCGCACAGCTCACGTCCAAACCTCAAACGCGACATGGGGAGTGGGAGCCACTGCCAATGTCAAGCGGCAGGGGCCGCCTGGTCTGGCCTCGCGGAGGGCATTCCTTCCAACGGTTTATCTTCAAAGCAGTGGCTGGAATTCGCTTCCAAGTGATGGTATTTCATCCCTTATCATCAGCTAGCGCAGTCTGCCCCCAGCAAAGCAAGTTCACTAATCTGGAGCTGACCTGTCACCACCCGTTGGCAGACTTTGAGCTTTTACCTGGCCACAGAAGAATGTGACTTCATATTTATAGCCCTGACATGCATGTGATTTAAAGCAAAAAGCTCATCTGGCTGCACTTGTGATTTCGGCTTAAACTCCTCATTCCCCCAATAATTTGTGATTTAAAAAAGCAGCATAAATTATACAGAAACCTTTGTACTACTCTCTTTTGCAGAATCATATCAATATAATAATAATAATAATAATAATAATAATAATAATAATAATAATTTGTTTTCTACAAATTACCCAAGTAAAATATTCAGGAGTCTAACTACTACATCTCAACAAGATGGAATCCTAAAATTATCACGATGTCAAATTCACTTACCTGACATTTCTGTCGCAACTGTCGCAGTTCTTTTATAACTGGGGCGAGAGCTGACTTCTTTTCAGATACCAGTGAATTCAGTTTTTTCACCTGTCATTGAATCAAAATATATACCATCTTAAAAAAAGAATTCGAAAGAACAAAACTGCTAATGCTTGTAAAGATATTTACTCAAGTGTCATGTGTAAGAGTGAAAAATGCCAGACAATGCCAGACAATGGAGAAGTGATTTAGTCAACCTCGATTACTTACTAAGATAGAATACCATTTAACTATCCAAAACGTCAATCAGGAAGACTACAAACCATCACAGGCTAGTATTTATAATCTAATATCAAATGATCAGTTACAGAGTTACAAGTTACAAAGTTACAAGTTACAAAGTTACAGAGTTGCCCATATACAACTATAATCATATTGTAGTAAGTAAAACATATGTAATTACATAGGTTATACAAAACATACATGAGCATGGATTAGGGGATATTCAAACGCTCATTAACCCGAATGGCACAACTAATGACCAATCACAGCGGATGGACACCAGCCACAGAGATAAACAGTCTGGTCTCGGAGGCCTCTGCTGTGCTAAATGCTAATCCTTTTAGGGTTAGATTATGAAGTCCCAGGGGTTCGGGGTGAGTGGCCAGTAGGGATGAGACAGGCAGAGGTGGGGACTCAGAGAGCATGTGGGCAGCAGCTATTGACCAATTAGTAAGGGAAGATGTCAACATTTTAATGCCTGAGGCAGCTGCATCAGTGTATTCTGGCAAAGCAGCAGCCTCGAATATGGAAAGATACTAAGGATATAGACAAAAACGAAATAAATGTATTCGTTAGGGTGGTATAATTTGAGAAAACTTAATTTTCATCTTGAATGTTTCTTTCATGTGTATAACTTTTACACACTTCAAAAACCCACAAAATGGATAAACTGTTATAAGTTGAATAATCTTACTAGAACGGAAAAAATTCAAGAGAGACAGATAAGAGAATATAAAAATTGTATGGAAATTAAAATTAGAATATTTTCTCAAAATAGGACACACACAAAAATGTCTGCATTCTAGCCACACACACACACACACACACACACACACACACACACTAAAAAACGTGTAGTCACCATTTCAGACATGTCATCCAGCGTTCGGCCTTTCATTTCATCAACTTCACTCTTCAGTGCGGAAACTCTCTCTAGCTCTTCTTGAGTGTAACTATATCCAGATATACCCTTTTTCTCCTCAATTGTTTGCTAAAAGTGAAGAAAAAAAAAACAGATGTCAAAAATGGGGTCCACTAAATGTGTCAAAACCTTGATGATTCCACGAGAAGTATACGGAGTTAATACAGGTGTAAATAAATTAGTTTAGAATCCAAAAGGACAGTCTTCATGGGCTTCAACAATAATCACGTACCTTTACATGTTATAAACTTACCCTACATTTTACTATCTTCAGGTACACAGAAGTATTTCTAATTTTAGGCTTTAAGATAATGCTATGCACTCAACACAGAATCTAAAACAGAGGATACGCTCAACACGTATTTGGTGAATGAATGAATTCTCAAGTGATCCATCGTACTCGGCATTCGCTCACTCATCTGATATTTGTTATATCCCTAAGGTGCCAAGCACCATTCTGTCCTAGGCAGTAAACACGACGGGAAGAGCTTACTTCTAGTGAGCATACAGGACCTGGCTGCTTTGCTGGACGGTCTCAGTTTGTGTCTGTTGTCCTTTGCATTCTCAAGAGTGTCTTAGTTTGGATGGTAAATGGTATTGCTACCTTATTTTTAGGCCAATGAAAGGGCCTGGCCTTATTTTAAATGAGATGGGAGGCTTGTCGGAGGGTTCAGAGCAAAGGAGTTTCTAAATGATCAGTTTAACATCTGTGCCGAGATCAAACTACGGAGAGGGCAGGGAGGCCAGGTAGGAGACCATTCTCACAGTTTGCGGGAGGGATGACGGGAGCGCGAATCGGGAGGTGCTGGCAGAAGTGATGAAGGGGCTCTGTACATATAACCGTGAGGCTGGCAGAACTTCCGAGAAGGCCAAGTACACTCCACGGCAGCCAGGGCTCTGATGGGGAAGGGAGAGGGTGCTGAATGCAGGTGGGGATACCTGGATGGACTCACTTGAGAACTCTGAACCTCCAGATTATCCCGCGTCCTCTGGAGGGGGGGGCGGCAAATGGCTTAGCTCGTTGGCCAAGGGCCTGGACGGAGCAAGACAGCAAGGCTGGAGGACTGGGGACGAGGAGGTGTGGGGACGAGGCAGGTGGTGGGACCCATGCGAACAGACAGACGCTAGGTGCGAAGACCTTTTCATCAGCCTGTGCCCCTGGCCCCCAGTGCTTGGGTAATGGGTTCCTGAACAGAACGGCTGTGTTGGCAGAGATGGAGACTGAGGGTGGGCAAACCAGCAGGGCTCTCCGTCACTAATGCCCATCTGGCCACTGCCACTGCCAAATGTCCGACCTGGCAGCGACAGAGACCAATGCTGAGCTCTGGGTATGGAGTCACACTTGAGGAAACCAACCCTCTGCGGTAGTGGCAGTTTGATAACATCAGATACTTCCTGCCCGAGAGAGGACATTTCGTCCTGACCCCTATTCTGGGTAAGAGTTTGCTTTTTTCCCACGGTGCTTCAGCCAGCACCGCTACTCGAGGGCTCAGGGCACCTTCTGGTCTCCAAACGTGGAATCTCACGTAATGTCCCTCAGACAAGGAGGGGTGGTGACGGGCACGTGACCATGGGCTCAGTCGCTGGACCCCGTGCTGTGCTGTCCAGCCCGTGGCGGCCTGATGGAGGAGAGGGTGACCCCGTGAGGGTTCAGCTGCATTGCCAGCTGGGAGTCGGGGGCCTGTGAGGATGGACGCTGGTCTGCAGGACAGAGTGGACCTTCTGGTTCCCAGAGGGGACCTGCTTCCACCAGAAGGCACATTCGGAGGCCCTCTAAATGTCATGCTCTGCTACCACCTCGTCACTTGGGCTCCCCGTGCCAGTGGACCAGCAGGCGCAGCAAAGAGGCGTTCTATCGGCAGGATGTCAAAAGGCTCTACAGATGCTGTGAGTGAGGCGGGCAGACGGGAGTATGTCTGACACTCAGGTGATCCACCGGGGCATCTCCGGGACTCCCGTGCTCAGTTTCAACAGTCCACGAGTAAGTATAGCAACCGCAGCCCGATAAGGGCATGGTTATTAAGAGTCTCATACTTCTGAAGGATGGGGGACCGAGTCATCCCACCCAATAAGTCATCTAGACGGGTGGAGGTGCGGGCCAAAGATGAAGGAAATCTAGAATGGACAGCAGAGGAAGGGGATGCTGGGTACCAATTTCATCCTTGCGAGTTTTACGAACCCTCCTATCAGTTTCCCCTGAAACGGTGACAAACTGGAATCCTGGAGAAGCTATGCCAGGATTGAAATCGATGCCAGGACTGAATTTAACATGAGAGGCAGATCTCGGCGGTGGAGAGGTGGGTTCTGGGGAAGCTGCTGGCACCGCACTCCGACCTCATCTGCAGGCTGCTCCAGAGAATGGCCTCGCCCACAGCAGCGGCCTCATCTAGGTGGCTACTCCCTGCCACAGGCAACATCCACTGCTGTGGAAGGGAAAAGGCCAGCCCCTCTGCCTCCAGGTGAAACCAGCTCTTCCAAAGTTCCTCATGGGATGCAAATGAAGCCGTCCCCAGCTGGGGCTATGTCCTTGCTTGGCTTTTTCCTGCTGCCCCCTCTGTTCCCCTCTCTGCCCTTCGGAAGGCTCTGTCTCCCTCAACACACGGCTGCACAAAGGGTTCCCTTCTGCGCTCTGCTTCTGGAACCCGACTCAAGACAACATATAAAGCCCAAACTGATGGAATGCAAAGGAAAACCAGACGAAGCCATAAACCTAGTTACAGAGATTTTACCCCATTTCTCTCAATTACCGATGGAACGAGTAGATGAAAATATCAGTGGAAATATGGAAGCTGTGACTGTCATGTGTCACACCCTCGACTGATTGACACATACGGGAGGCCACCCCCAACCGCACGTGCAGCAGTCACCAAGACAGACACACGCCAGGCTGTAACGCAGCACGCAACAAATCTCCAAGGGCCGAAACCACAGCGTGTTCTCTGGTTATAGAGGAAGAAACCGAGAATTCAGCATAAAGGGAACTCGAAATCCCCAAACTTTTGGGTTTAAGCAGTGACCACACAGGTCAAAGAAATCTCAATGGAAATTAGAAAATGTTTTGAAATGAACAATAATAGTTACTACATAACAATCTAAAAAGCTGGCACTGTTAGAATCATTATTTGATGCACAGTAAATTCTCAATCTTAAGTTCCCTACGAGCAGACAACATTCGACCACATTAGATAGAAAAGTTCACACAGCCAGCTCACCACAACTGGCTGAAACTTCATTTACCTTTAGCAGAATATTGCTAGTTGGTAAACCAATATCCTAAGAAAATAATTTCCCCAGGGGTGAAGGAAAAAAAAAAAAACTCAGAGGAACTGAAAGCAGCCTTGCTGTCGGAGGGGTTCCTGCGGGTCTAACTCTTTTTCCGACGGCCAAGGCACCAGCACCTACAGAAGGAGCCTGAGGGTGTTTCCATGAGCACCTTTCCTGGGCGTTTCTTTCCAAGCCCCACGGAAGTGGCTCCTTAGGAATTTCTGTCCAGCAGGTGGAAAATGTTACGGTCCATCTCTTGGTATGAAAATGTTGCTCATGTGAACTAGCTACCCCAGAGAAAAATCTACTTAGAATTCACTTCTGTTAATGACCCCGAAGTGAGCATGCATGAAAAAGTTAGTGCTTGCTGCTACATTAAAAACAAACAAATCAGTTTCTATTACACCTCTATAATTCATCAAAAAAAATAATAATTGTATGAATTTTCCAGTAAAAACAATGACTTCGTTATAAAGCCATAACCCACAGGCCTTCTGCGTGTGCGTGCTTTCAGCACCCCGTGATCATATTACCAGCTGATGTTGAATATTTTCATGGCGGTGCTTAAGAAGTTCTTCTGTCCTCTGCAAGAGACCGAACTCGGCTTTAAATTCAGCTATTATCTGATGCTTCTTTTTGAAAACTGTACTCTTGCTTCGAAGTTTACTGACGTAGCGTTTGAACTGTAAAAGAACACATTACGTAGTCTAATGAGTATCATATATAATCTCGATGTATTAGAAAATTTTTATTTTCTACTGTACATCACACATGTGAGATTTGAATTCGGGTGGTGAACACACAATACGATACACAGGTGAAGTATTATAGAATTGTACACTTGAAACCTATATAACCTTATTGGTCAATGTCACCCCAATAAATTTAATAACATTTTTTAAAAAATTAAAACATAAACACCCATAAAAAAAGAAAACTTGTAAAGACTAACTACTCAATTAAAAGACTTCGTATATGTTTTTATTTTTTGGACCTATCTAAATATTGTAAATCCTTATGTAGAAACTATTCATTTTGGGGCTTTACAAATAAGGATTTGGAAAACAGAAACTCAACCCTTCAAAAGTGAAAAAGTTAAAAAAAAGAAGAAAATATAAGAGAACAATTCTGGTTGTGGTCTTAATCGTGGTATCTCTTATGCGCTGTGCTATTTTGGTGGCATTGGATTTACTGGGATTAATCAGGGCCAACTGGGAGTCAACACTTGTGGCCACTATTTATCATTTAAGAAATGTTCTGTGACTATATGCGCTCAGAATCACTGACACACTGGGGTGAAATGCATCCCAAGTGTTAAAAAGCTCAGAATATTCCACGTCAGTGGGAACCCACAGTTGCTTTATTCAGCTAGTTACCTCCTAATGATATTAAAGTTGTAATTACTGTGCTCAGATGAAAAGACTCCATTGTTAAGTAAGATCTAGAGTTTGGAAAAGCAAATGAAACAAATCCTTAAGGGAGTTCATTTGATAAGCACTATTTATTAATGAAGACGTGCCAGGCACTGTGCCGGACACTTGAGACGACAACTCCAGACGAGATGCTCACAGGTCCCGCCCTCATCGAGCTTAAGGGAAAGTGGGGTTGAGATTTAGGGGAGGTGGGTTATGGGGATCTTCTCTAAATAACTATATTTCAGATGAGATAATTAGAGGCAGGAGAAAGGGGCAGGAAAGAGCATCACAGGTAAAGGAAGCAGTAGGTATAAGGGGCCCAAGGCACTGGCTCCTTGAACATATCGTGAGGCTGAAGGATATCTCAGAGGCAAATGTGAGAAAACTAATGGTATTTCTGAAACAGAACATAGTATCTTTTAAAAAACTATTAGTATTGTTAGTACTAATAATTTTCAGTGTTTTCTACTACATAAGGTAACTTTTTCTGCTCTATCCTTTTATTAACTTCATTATAAAGAAAACATCCATAGTAAGAATCTGGCTTATTAAACACATCACTTGAAAACAAAAGTAAGCTTCCATGTTACCTAATATATGATAATTCTTTGAGAGTCTTAAGACTTTTTAAGGTCTTCTTAACTCTAATTTGAGGGCAGTTATAATTTTAGTTTTTTATTATTTATTTTTTTTAAGTTATTATGGTGACATTGGTTAACGAAATCCAATGACTTTCAAGTGTACAATTCAACAGTAAGTCATATATATAAATAATTTTATAAAGAATAAAAGTAATGTATTACTGAAATTTCAGAAAACAGAAAAATTCAAAGCCACTATCCCAACACAAGCTCTATTACCAAGTTGGTATTTTTCCTTTTAATTTTTAAGGCTAAATCTGAGGTCAATAATTCTAAATTTGTGAGGCAGTAAAACAGGAAGTATAACATTTCTAAAATTTAAGTACTTTATTTTCTTAAAGACTTGATTCATTCCTGAGTATACAAAGAATGTCCTTAAAAATAGTAACACTAAAATTTCTTCACATAAAAATAACCTTCTAATTCCTAGTTTAGACGTCATTTTAAAATTGACTTAGACTTTGAAAGAAATGCAGAACACACTGTGTTTTAGAGAAAGAAAGTTCAAAATATTTTTCTATCTGCGATTAAGTTAGTTTTAATATAAAGGAATCCAGCCCACATGGCAAATTATCAATGGCTAGATTACAGTAATGGTTTTAAAATGTTAAGTCATACCAATGCACCTAGAATCTAATAACTTGTAATTTTTTCCTTTTACAGAATAAATGCGTAAGCCTGATATAACCACAAATCCAGAATCCCTAGAGTAACTGTATGTTCTATTAAAAGTGTCCTGGGCAAAATGCCCCACACGAAACCAACCCTGCCCATCTGCCATCCTCCGTATCATCTAGGCCAATTTTTCCCTTCTCTATCTCGCTGCGCTCCAGAACTATTTTTAAAAGCTAAAAGCTATAAATGTTTTTGGTGAAGGAACAAACCCACCCATTACTCAGTGTGCTCTATGCTGATGGGTTATTATTTGACATTCATTGGACAAAGTACCTAAGGGAAGGGCAGTCAAGGTCAGATTAGTCAGGTTCCACACAATTAAGTGACAGGTGGCCATCGAAGCACTCTCAGGACTCTACTGTGTCGAATGAATTAAGAGGAAAGAAAGGAAACCTTCCATCGGAAGTTCCTTCTGTTCAAAAAGAGACAACAGGACTAAAAGGAGTCACTTGTGCTAGGCCCCATGTCACCAGAGGAAGACTGAATACCTAACTGATTTCCAGTTTCAGCCTCTCTCAGGAATGGAATCCTAAACCAGTCCATCAGGAATGACCTGGTCAGCACGAGCAAGGTCATCTGCCTGGCAGACCCCTCAGTCCCCTAAAGGAAGGTGACTTAGCCACAACCAATCCGCTTTTTGCTAACATAACTTCCTCGTCCCACTTCCTTCTGCCCATAAACGGCTTCCATTTTGTACAGCATCTCAGAGCTCTTCTCTGTTTGCTAAGTGGGATGCTGCCTGATTCAAGAATTGGTGAACAAAGCCAGCAAGATTTAAAAAATTTACTCAGTTGAATTTTGTTTCTCGACACTTCTATCATTTGGATTTTAGATTATCTCTGAATTTTCAAATTGTAAAATAAAAAAACAAACAAAAAAAACAAACCCATAATGTATATAACTGAAGATAAATCTCCAGACACAGTCTTAATAGTTTTTCTGCAGGATACATTTCCAGAAATGGTCAAAAGAAAATAGGGTTTTGATGCTTTCTGCCAAACGGCTCTTCAGAGGCTATTTATAGTTGTTTTTTTTTATAATTGTCAATTTTATAAGTAAAATAGTATCTTATTTTTTATTTGCATTTCTTTATTAGAGAACTTACTTTTTTTTTTAATGACTTGCCTGTTTGGGGCCCTTTTTTTTATTGAAGTCTTTGACTTTTCCTGTGGATCGGTAACAGTGATTCTCTACCATTTTGGTCTCGGGAACCCTTTATATACTTTAAAAATTACCGAAGATCTCAAAGGGATTTTGTTTATGTTGATTTGCTGGCATGGTAAATTCGAGGGAAAAGAATTCAACTTTTAATTAATAAACCCCTTATGGCATCACATATAAAAATCAATTCCGACCGTATGATAGACTTAAAGACAAAACTAAAAACCTTTTAGAACACAGGAAAATATCACTGATTTGAGAAAAGCAAGAACTTCTTAAATGAGACATACAAAAATGCACAAACCAAAAAGAGATGACTGATAAACTTATCTTGCTAAAATTAAGAACTTTTGCTCATCAAAATATATGTTAAGAGATTAATAATGTAAGTCACAAGTTAGGAGAACACATTTGTAATACATTAAACCAATAAAAGACTTGTATCCAAATATATATAAATTAAACCTACATCAATGAGAAGACAGATAACCTAACAAAATTGGATAAAATACTTGAATAGGCACTTCACAGAAGAGAAAACCCAAATTGGCCCATAAACATATTAAAAATGCTCAGCCTCATTAGCAATCAAATTAGTAATAAAATAAAAACCACAATAAGATACTATTTTAATATGCATCCGATTAGCAAAAATAAAACGTCCTTCAATACTAAATGTTGGTGAAGACGGGGAGGAAGTGGACACCTGTACACCTCTGGGGGTGGGGTATGGAATGCCGAACAGCAGCGTGTAAGACCACGTGGCCTGTCTACTAACACTGGTGTTGTGCTCACCCTACACCCCACAGGAATAGCAGGGCGTCTCAAACTTATCCATGGTGACAGAACAGCTTTTTAAAATTTCTAATTACTTGTGAACTGGATAATTTATAAAATAATTAAAACGTTTAGACAGTATCAGATAACTACAAATGTTTCTAAATGCTTCCTCTCGATTTATATGGTCGTGGATCAGTAATGATGAAGAGTTTGTGCCCTGGAACCGGTCTCCACACCACACTCTGCGTAGCACTGCTCCAGAGCACAGCTTCCAAAACGGGGTGCACTCCAGTCCACTCATGGGGCACAAATGTGTATGGATCCTGACTTCGTGGCATCTAGACAAGGCGTTATAAAGAACTCCCCAGCCAGTCATGCTCAGCTATAAGCAGTCTTGTGTTTTGTCTCAGTGTGCGAAACGATCGTTTTCTGTATGTGTCACATTGTGAAATAGTTCAGAAACACTGCTCTGGGAAAACGCTTGTTCACAGTCAGTGGGGGACACGCATGAGGATGCTGACAGAAACACTGCAATAGCAAGACACTGGAAGACAAGCCACAACAAATCACTGTAGAGTCACGCATGCATATTCATAGGTATACAGGGGAAATAAACAAATATAGGTTCAAGAAATAATGTAGAGCTAAGAGAGCAAGTTACAGAATCCACTGCGTATGCTCCCACTAGTACTGCTTAGTAAAACTAAATAATACATAGTTTAGGGATACAAGTATGTGGTCAAACAGTTAATAAAAATTGAATGGAACAGGGGCGAGGCACACAGGGGACATCAAAGATTCTTTTTTTTAAGCTGAGTGATAAATATATATATGTATGTATTTATGATCTCATTCTTTACCCTTTACATATAACACACACACACACATATATATAAACATACTTTGACTTACACTTTCTTAACACAATTTTTAAAAATTAAACATTTAAGAAAGTAAGTAAACGTAAAAGAATCATTCTATAAGGTCCTAAATCCAACCAATGAGTTCCAGGAAAAGCAAATGTAAACAAACAAAAGAACAAAAGTAGAAACAATTCAAGAAAAATCCGAGACCTGAAGGACATAAGATTCTAGATTTAAAAAGCTGATGGGATGCCCCGCTCAATGAAAGAAAAAGAGTTGTACTTAAGCCCATAATCTTAAAAATTTAGAAAATCAGAGGTAAAGGGAGGATCCCAAAGTTTCAAGAAGAGGTAAAATAATAGCAATAACAATAACAATCACAGGGCACTCTGAAGGACTGGGAGTCAGAGCAGCCTCAGGTGGCAAAAGCTAATACTAGGAGACAAAAGAATATTGCCCTCAAAACTTTCAGGGGAAACGATTTCCAACCAGAATGTATTATCCAGTCAGTCAAACTGTCAATCATGTATAAGGACGGAAGAAAGACAGCTTCAAATAAGCAAGTTTCTCAAAAATGTATCTTCCAGGTACCGCACCCCTTTTCAGGAACATTCTCTGTTACAAGGAGATAAACCAAGAATCAGAAGATTCTTGGGGTGTGGAAAACAAGGGATCCAAACAGGAGAGTGGTAAGAGGAATTCCCAAGATGATGACCATGAAGCCTCAGATTATAGGTGTTTGGCAAGCCTAGATATTTCTCTCTACAGATAGGAACAGAAGAATGAGAGGGGCTCCAGAAAGAATGAACCCAAGGTTTAAAAATATGTAATTAATAGATTACTGCATATGCCCATATGCCATATTAAGAGAAATTATATAATTCTCTGGAGCTGAGTGAGTGACAGGTACATAAAAAAACTAACCAAACGAATACAAAAAAGTGAGGTCAGTATTAATTTAGGAAAAAAACGAAAGCAAGAGAAAGGATATGTAATCATAGTATACTATGTCACCCAGCTGCAAATAATATGTTTATACAATCATCATAATGAACATACTAAATAATGATTTAATCAAAATGATAATTATATTGGGAGGCTATAAAGGATGGAAGGATGGGTATGGGATGTAGACAGGCAATGGGGAATAAAGGGCTAAATTCTCATTTCCTGTGGTAGTATGTCTAAAATAGAAAAAAAAAAAAAACAAGAAATTTTGGCATAAACATGCTATTTAGAAAAACAGAGGTAAATTCTAGAAGAAATAACTAAAAGCATTAGGAGTAGTTGCCTCAAGGAAGCATGCCTTGGGGGTGTGAAAGGGGATCATTAGTTTTATTAGGAGCTTTACAGTACTGTTGTACCTTTTAAACTACTGATTTGAATTAATCAAAAAAACTATAATTAAACTAAAAGAACAACCCAACCCCAAAAAGCCCATCACCAACAAAATTGAACAACTGACAGATTTTATTTTGCATAGACTTTGAGTGTTAACAATTAAATTTACTCATAATTCTTATTGCAATAACTTATATGAGCAAAAATTCACAAATAATTTCATTTAGAACTTAATCATTAAAAATCCTAGGAACAGTACAAGAGATTCAGAGAAGCAATTCGGAGAGTTAAAATCAAGGGTTTTGCAGTCTGAGAAACATAATTTCAAATTGTGACTCTACCACTTAAAGAGATGAAGTTACTTTTTTGTCTTTTTGTCTCAATTTCTTTAACTGAAAAAAAAGGAGATAACAATACTTAAAAGTGATATGAAAATGTATATAAGGCAGTTGGCATAATGCCAGGCGTAGCACTCAATAAACAGAAGCTATCCTTGTAATAATCATGCCATAACGATTTAATAAAATGAAACAAAATTTTGACTTAAATGCCTGCAATTATTCATAACCATAACTGCCATCAGTTAGTAGCCAATTCTTACATATACTTTATTACTGTGTAAAGGATTTTTATAAGCTTTGTGGATCAAACATACAATGTTAAACATTATAAAATGAATATCTGTCTAAAATAAAACTAGATAGTTTTTAAATAAGATCTATAAAATGAACAAAAATTCTATAGAAATTGAATGGATAATGATTAATAATGTCTGCCATTTTGTTTAAATACAGTTAAAGAGTACCTAGAAAATGAGATCATTTAAATAAGAAAGAAAGAAAGAGAAAGGAAGAAAAGAAGAAAGGAAGGAAGGAAGGAAGGAAGAAAGAAAAAGAAAGAGGAAGGAAGGAAGGAAGGAAGAAAAGAAGAAATGTAATTAGAATAAACAGAAAAGTAAAGCTCAAGGTGTGATGGATGCTCTTTAGAACTAAAATAGAACAATCTCTCCTGCAAGCATCCACATACAAGTCTACACACTCTGAGTATGTAAAAATTTTGTATATGTGACTATACATCAAGATTGGGAGCAAATTAAGGAATAAAAATAGCTGTCGTGTTGGGCAGGTAGGATTATGAATGAATGATTTAAAAATTAATACATTTTACATAAACTGGCAGAGGAGAGATGCACCAAATCCTTGGAACATTAGGGGAAAAAGCTTTCTGTAGCCACTGCAGCAGGTCAGTCAGGGCGATCTGTCGTGACAGTGAACTGTGAAGCTTGTCACTGTGCGAGATGGCCCATCACAGCAGCTGTTACTGATCATCTGGACCAAAACACATCTGTAATTTAAATTTGTCATTTACGGAAGAGCAGCCATAATGTTACACGCTGAGATCAATAAGGTTAACGCTTTATAGTGCTAGCTTCTGGCTTCGGGACCCATTTTTAAGACTCGGCTCCTTTTGTGATCAAAATGGAATCTGACAGATGTTCTTTCCCCTTTTATCCGTTTAATCTGTTTTAGAACCTTTAATAGTAACGATCAAAATCTGGGCTAGCCTTTGAAATGAGCAAGGCAGCTTATTTCCCTAAGTACGTAACCATCTACAAATGCTTTTAAAGCTTATCTGGAACTCAAAAGTTATTCCCGGATTCTGCACCATTCTGGATATTTATGTGGAAACAAGAATCTCTGTTCCTGCTGCAGATTTTCTACCTCAGTATCTCGCATGAAGACTAGTTCCACAGTAATTAGCTGTGAGGAAGGGCTATATAAGACAACCACATAACACGTAGTATTGTCAAGAACCACAAAAAGCTATCTTTCTTTTTTGAAAGCACTAAATCTCCAGAGAACTTACTACGACTCACCAAAGTTCAGAAAGTTAGTAAAACTGGACTAGAATGAGTACTTTTGTCCTCAAATCCTGCTGGTCCAATAACCATGCAATTTTCCATTTCTTAATTATACCACATCTTTGTCTGTTATTTCATCAAAGGATTGTTCAGTATAGAAAAGCACAAAAATAGTCCCGCGAGAGTTAAGTATGAGATGACATAACACCAATTGTTCAAGAGTAGCGTGAAAATGCTCTTGTTTTTTTGTTTTTTGGGTTTTTTTTTTTGCCCATTGGTCCATGTCTTGTATTCTGAATTCAGACTTGCAGAAAACCTGAAAGTGCCATCTTTTCATGTCACACTTCATGTCATAAATCATTCAGACTCCCCGAAATCTGGTCTCAGAACTGCTCGTATTTATTTACAGGCAAGAAGAAAATGTTTCAAAGTAGTAGCCTTTGTTTTCTGCTAAAATGACAGTCCTTTCGAATCACTCATCATAACTAGTGCCATGTAACTAAACACACATACAGATACTATTCTAACCTTTTCCAGCCTGTTAGTATTACATTTTAAACTTTACATTAGGAAACCTCACCAAGCCAAGCCCGATGTAATTACCTAACGTGGCGGTGGATGGTTAACTGCTAATTCTTCTGAGTGTACACTAAGCAATATGATATATGCTGGCAGCAAACTGTTTTCCTAGTAACGGTGGCATCCACCTGTGAAACACAGTCACACCATCCGAGGTCTCTGCACTTCTATTATAAATCAAGTCACCACCACACAGCTGTTACTACACCTCTAATGGGTTTTTCAACTGCTGTCCAAGCAGTTAACACTCACAAAAATTTTTCTCTGAGACGTTTTCAAATTTGGGGTCAGAATCGTGGCATTACCTCGACTGAGTACATAAATCCACTACTTCAATCACAGTGAAGTGAGCCAAATGTATTTGATTGTTTCGTTTCATCTCTTGGGAAATTTTCGGGGCCTCGGGTCCTGCTATGAACTCCAAAGAGTGTCATGTGATTGGAAAGGTTCTAAAAATATCACAGGTTTGCCTTGGGCTCACTTAGAAGGGTGGATGATTCAATTACAAGTGTCAAAATTTGATTCCTAATTTTTCAGGATCTGACAGCTGCAGTAAATCTTGCCAGGATTCCCTTATCTTCATTGTGCTTCTCTTTGAAGTATTTAAAGAAGATTTCATAATCTTTGCAATTTAGCTCTAGCATTGCTGTTGGTAGCTGCAGAATGAATTGATTGGGCCTTTCTCAAGCTGCTTATAAATACTATTGGAACCAAGCACATTTTTTTAAAGTAGCCACCGACTGCAAAGGGTGAGTTTCTGGGAATGGTTAGGGGAGAAAACACAATGGACTCTACACTCATATGCCATGAACCAGGAGTGACCTTGCAATGCACGAAGGGCCCATGGAACCTTAACCAGAGATTCATTTGTTGCTATGAAAAGTTCAGTCCCCAAAGGCATGCTTTCATTTGAGTGACAGCTCTGGGCAGGGTACTAACTAGCACTGCATCATTGGTGCTGATCTTTCGTTTGCTTTTCAAATAATGAACGCAGAGATTCGGAGATACCAGAGCAATTAAGACGGCCAAGATCAGCAGCTTTGCGGCACTACCACAAGCAGCACAGGCTCCATTCTTTGCTGCCTATGAAAGGGGGGGAAAAAATCATGCTTACCAAAAAAGTGGACTGGGGGCTGCCATGTTAAATGGCAAATTTAGGTCTGCGATCAGAGATTTAGAAATCACTTTATCTATGCAATGAAGTAAACAAATATGGCGAGGATGAAGAGGTAACACAAATATTTTCAATAACATCACTTTTCTAATGAAAAAATATATCTACATTAGATTATACACTTCATTTGGGTTTTGTACACATTTACCAAGTGCCAGCTATTAAGTGACTGGTGGCGAACACAAGACATGCCACCGTCATCATGGAGCTTGCTGGTTTCTCAGGGCGGGCAGAAACCAGACCAGCGATCTCCGTACGCTTCATGTTACAACACACGCGACCAGAGCGCTGTGGGAACACATTTCATTTGTGGGGTGTGAGCTGGCAAAATAATAACAGGGTATGTATGCTTCCTGGAAGAGATGTTACTTAAGCTCTTTCTGTTATCTTAAAAAAAATCATACTGACCACAGCAACTTTCTGTTGACAACGCAATCGTAATTATGACCATTCGTTACTATGCTAGGCTATAAAACTATTTTTCTATCCTCTCTCACACTGATTCCTACATAAAGTAAGATATTTCCATGTAAACATTTTTCAAACACTCCAAATTATGAAAAACTAAGGTTACTTAATATTAAAATCCTGTCCCAGTATTTGAAGTTATCATAACTTGGAATAAAAGCAATAATTTGCGCTTAAAATATATGCAGTTTATTTTATGTTAATTATATCTCAATAAAGCTGTTTGGAAAAAAGGGACAAAATCCCTTTGTGACAAAAGACACCATATATAAAGACAGACGGTTAGAAGAAAATAATTACCCAGCTTATTATCTAGAATATATGTAATAAAGAAAAAAACATTCACTCCATTAGAAGAAAAATGGAGAAAGAAAATAAACAAGTGACAGAAAAAATATAAATGACCAAACATGGATGTGGACAGATGCTCAATCTCAATCCTAATCAAGAAAAATGAAAATTAAAACAATATTGTCAGAATGGAAAAAAGTTAAAAGATTGGGGATTAGCACCAAATAGTGTATATTATTAAGAGATGGATTTTGGTTAAAAAAGGAAAGAAAGAAAAAAAGAAAAGAAAGAAAAAGATTGAAGATCAAGTGCTGGTGAAGAAACAGACACTCTTGGACACTTTCAGTTGGAATAAATGTGGTACTTCCATCCCATAGAATGCAACGCAGCAGTTAACTGAAAAGAAATACGCGTTAATACTCTACCTGCGGACAGCATCCAGTGCCCGGAAGCCAGGCGCTGCTCTGTACTGCTTACGTGCACTAACTCATTTAGCTCTCCCAACCACTACACAGGGGGAGCACTGTTCTCACCCCCACGGTGGAAAATAGCCTGGAGGTTTCTCGAAAAAATTAAAAATGGATATACCTTTTGACCCAGCAATTGCACTTCTGAATATTTATCCGAAAAAACCCAAAATAATAATTCATAAAGATCTATGCACCCCCAATATCTATGGCAGCATAATTTACAATAGCCAAGCTATGGAAGCAACCTAAATGCCCATCAACAGACGATTGGAAAAAGAAGTTATGGTTCATATATACAATGGAATATGACTCAGCCATTAAAAAAATAAATGAAATCCTACCATTTTTAATGACATGGATGGACCTAGAGGTTATTATGTTGAGTTAATACATTATGATAAATACCATATGATTTCATTTAAATGTGGAATCTAAGGAACAAAAAGAACAAACTAATCAAAAACAGACTCACAAATATAGAGGATAATTTGGTGATGGAGGGGGAGTGAGTTTGGGGGGCTGGGACAGAGGGGTGAAGGCTTAAAGAAGCACAAAGTAGTAGCTGATAGGTGGTCACGGGGATAGGAGCAGGGCATAGGGAATGAATGCTGACAGCAGTGATGCAATGGCTACGTGGAGAGCCAGACGAGAGGAAGAGCAATTAGGGGGATCGTTTTATAAACTATGCAAAGGTCTACCCAATGCACTAAATGCTTGAAACTAATAAAATAAAAATTTTTAAAAATGCATGCTTTAACACCAAACTTTAAAAACTGCTCGCTGACCTCTAAGAAGAAAATAAAAGAATAGAAATCATTATATGTATGGTATTTGTTACATTTTTCCTTATGAACACAGTTATAGTCTTAAATTTTTCCAGGAAAAGATTAATTAAACAACTACATGTGGATAATGGAGGGATGAAGGCCAACAGACAGACAGACAGATGACTGTTGGACAGTTCCCAGCAAGCTGACATTTCTGGTTAATGACGCTCAGCAATGCGGTCCTGCTGAGTCGCAGGCATCTTGAAAGGGACCCGTTTGCATGGAGCCCTGGTGAAGAGCGCGGAGTCCCCTCAGAGCACGGCTGCAGAGGCCCTCGGAGCTGGGTTTCCGACCTCGCTTGGCCACTCACTGTGCGACCTGGGGCAAGTCACTTCAGTTTCCCTGAGCCCGTCTCCTCAGTTATAAAATGGGGGCGATATTTACCTCACAGGCTCTTGAGAGGATGAATTAGACTATGCTGTTGGTGTGTTTTATTGTGGTTAAGTATACAAACCATAAAACCACTTCGGCCACTGTAAGCGTACAGTTCGGTGGCATAAAGGGCGCTCACAGAAACTGAGACCGAGCACAGAAACCGCTCAGCGAATGGGCAGCTAAAATAACTCTCACGGGCGCTACCTCACCCCATTCTGAAGCGATGGAAATTATTTATCCCTAAACAGAAACGATTTCACATTTATTTCTATTGAATTGCTCCCCAATCTGGGAAATGCCAATTGCAATTTTCAGCTGTAAACTATGTTCCTAGCTTTCAAATTCTTCATGCATGTGAATGACAAAAAATATAAAAATATTAAGAGCTAATGCTTATTGAGCACCTAGTATGTGCCTGGTTCTGTTCTGGCACGTTCTATGCATTAACTCATTCATCGGCACAGTAATAATTCTAGGTGGCATACACTAGTAATGGTCACGTTTTGTAACTGAGTACAACGAGGTTAAGGACCTGCCCAAGGTCATCGAGCTGGGAGAACGACAGAGCCAGAACGTGCACTTGAGCTACCAGGTTCCAAGCCCAGGCCCTTGGGCCTCCCACCACCCCGCCTGTCACACAGCGATGCGCTGACGGAGCCTCTGAGTTTCTCAGAAGCTTTGACGTCCACTCTTTCGACGTCCACTAATGATGAGGGAGAGCAATTTGCCCCCATTTACGGATGGAGAAGTGATTTGCTCAAGGGTAAGAGGCACCTGTGAAAGACGCCTGGCTCCCAGCCTGGCCACCTGTCAGCTGTGTGGGTCCATAACCTCCCTGAACTTCATGCAATTGTAAAACAGAAATAACAATAGTGTCTCTTCCAAGAAGCCAAGTGTGTTTACAAAGCACCAAGCACAGAGCCTTGTGTAAAAGTACTCAATAAATGCTGCTCCCCTCCTGCCCCCCACACCCCCCATCCTCCTACTTGTGACTCTGGGCATCCTACTAACTCCTTGATACCCTCTCGCCAACTGCATTAACAGATGGGTGGCGAGAACATGATTTATTTGGTGATTATTACGTGGTATCAAATGAAACCTCAGTGAAGTCCAGCTATGTTATGTAATTTTAAGTATAACTTCCTCCTTTTTGTCCATATGGCCTATCACTTTATCTAAGTAGAAAATAAAATTGGTCTCCCAAGATTTGTTCTTTATAAAATTATGCTTAATGTTCCCCAATACCTTCTGTTCTTTTAGGTAACTGCCAAATGGTTTAACTTGATTTGTTCTAGTTTCTGACCATTGTTTAAAAATTAAGTTGACCTTATCATTTCCAAAGCTATCTTTTTTCCTTAAAAAAAAATAAAAGCATGCCTCTTTTGTCATCAAATATTTCTCCACCATATGTAGTCCAAAATAAAGGCTAATAGCTTGCCACTAGGTTCTTTTCCTTGAAACATGCATGAAGGGAATACCTAATACTGAATTATAAGTACACTAGTACCAAATGCGGCCACAGCAATTAGTGTTTCTGTCAACTGGGCAGCATTTTCTTCAGAGAAGATAAAAATGCTAGGAGGTAACGTGTTCTCTCATGAAGTGAAACTGCTGCATAATTAATCCTTTTGTCCCTAGATAGCACACGCTGTTGAGTATCATTCCAAGTATCATTTAAAGTACTCCCATGTCTTAGAGCAAACTGGAAGTGGATGTTAAAAGCAGGGGCATGTTTCACTCAAGTGCTGACTTCAGAAATCCACCGCTTCCCCAATAAGCTAAAAGATACGTGGGAGGCTGTGATCAAAAGCACCACAGAGGAAAGGGTTTGGCACAATGAAGGTTCACTGTGGACTTGTAACAGTGTGCGTCCAGCAACTTTTCAAAGCCGAAATGAGGTCTGGACATGAGCGGCTTTGCAAAGTAGCCTTTGCTGAGGCTTAGTAGCTTAAAAAAAAAAAAAGAAGCTGTAAGAGGCGAAATACAGACAATGTTTGGGAATTAAAATATGACATATCACTTAATTTACTAAAAAAAAAAAGCACTGAGCTGAAGACAAGAGATTTTTGCTTCATTCTTTCTTGAGCTAACGTTATGAAAAGGAGCTGGGGAATTATATTTTTGGTGCTTAAGTTTAGCCATCTGTAACAACAATATTACTCGTCCTACTAATCTCATGAGTCTGACAAAAGGATAAATGAAGTAACAGCTGTTTAAGCACTGTTAAAAATTTTAAGTCTATAGACGCACAATATAACTTTTAAATTAATTAATTATTTTTTTTATGGTGACATTGGTTAACATTATCCAGTAAGTTTCAGCTATATACACAATATAACTTTTTAAAGACACATATTTTTAAATTTTGTAAGCATCTACAATGAAGTCATTTTAAGGGTATCAGGGCAACTGGTCAAATACACATTATTGACAAAGTAACTTGGTGATAATTCTTCTCAGCCCTTTATGGAATTACATTTATTGACAAATGTGAATTTTTGTCTTCTCTGTTGCTACTCATTTTGCTTTACTTTTATAACTTAATACTTATAATAAGTAAATCCAGTATAAATCAACTTAAAGTGAAAATCTGGAACATTAGCTCATAAAATCACTACGATCTCTGTCATTACATACACATCAAGACTATCTCAAAATTACTGCAAAAGCTTTCGGTTTTACACAAACAAGTTTTACACAATCAAATTAACTTCCTATTGTTGACATTCAAAATAAAAAAGGCAAAAACAGCAATGGTTTCCGATAAAAATCATACCCATACCCTTGTCCCTCGGGCTACCTCAGCTTACCTCATCTCCCTTCAGAACTTCGGTGCCATCAAACTCGCGGGTCTGATGCGTCTTCACTGACACCTCCCTCTCTAGGCTGGCTAGCTTCTCCTTGGCTTCCTGGAGTTCCTCCGCTTTTGCTTCTTTTTTACGAGAAATGATGGATGCCTAAGTGAGCATTAGATATGAATATGAATCATACAACCAACGTTCTATTATCTTGGGAAATTCTCTACATTTTTAGATTTTTACCGAGCTAACGTTTCAATATCATATTGGCTTCTTCTGACCCATACCTCTTGGCCTACTACCTGTCAGCATCACCAGTTATATATTTAGTAGGAGTGTGCAATGTATTTTAAACATCAACTTAAAAACATTTTGGAAGACCAAAGCTCTGCAGATATAGGACAAGTCAGTCTTTATAGACATAACCCAGCTAATAAACAAAAAAGGAATCACAGTGTCAATGTTTTGTAATTCCTAATGAAATTAATGGATAGGCAATAACAATCACTGGCTGCTAACATCACTGAAAAAGAGACAGTTAGACATTTTTACCACCAAACCAAAGTATTATAATATCACCAAGACAGTATTCTTGCCAAAAGTTATCAAACCAGAATCTGTTCAAGTTTCTAGTTCTAATATACAGGAAATACAGGAACTAGGACATGTTAAAAGGACACCAGTGAGTCACAATCAGTGAAATAAAAACCATGGAAAATGCTATAAGATAAACTGCAGCAAATAATCTGCAAGAAAGTTCTTAAATAAATACATAAATAAATATGAAAAAGAGAAGCTATAGATTAAAGAGACTTAAATATATCAACCGAATGCAGAGCATGAATTCTGCACTGGATCCTAATTTAAACAAATCAACTTAAAAATAAAAAAAGAGACAATCAAGGAACTCTGAACAGAGACTGGATATTTGCCAATATTCAAAATGATTAAAATTTCACACGTGGCATGTTGTTGTTGTTTTTAAAGCCTTAATTCTTTTAGAGATACATTCTGAAATATTTATAGATGAAATGACATGAAGTCTAAGATTTGCTTCAAAATAATCCAGGTGGGGCTGGGGGTGTAGATGAAATAAGAATGGCCATGATTGCCATAGATTAGGAACACACGAAGATTTACTGAACTGTTTTCTCTATCTTTGTAGATGGCTAAAATTTCTCATCACATACTTGAAAAATGCTTTGTTATGTAGCTTAGAATTTTGAGGCTATAGAATGCTCTTCACACTAACCTCCTCCTGCCTGGATTCTTTTCAGATAACCCATGGCTTTCGTTGGAATCTTTTGTCTAGAAATACATAACAACATACATACCCTCACAGATCTAATAGTTGTGGATAAAATGATGAATGCCTTAGCCCTGAAAGTTAATTAATTCTATACTTGCCAACTGACTTGAAACTTGAAACAGTATATCGCCTTTAATTCATTAAAAATTATAAATATCCTGACTATAACACTCAAAGGTAAACTTTCATTTAAACAATCGAATCTCACACTCACAGATATACACGCCAACAGCTCTTATCACCACAGTTGGTAGACACGAAGGAAAGTAAACGTTATCAGGTGTATTGCATTTCAAACTTGAACATGCGTCTTTTGTGGCTTTTCCACTAATTCCTCGCTATAATCTGGAGATTAGCAATGACAGGAGAACGTTTATTCTTTCCTTCCTTCTCACTTTAACACTGTAGATAACACAGCCTGTGGTGTTTATGAAGATGTTCAGAACTAAAGGATGGTCTTACCTGTTGCCTGTACAGTGAGAGTTTGCCCTCAATTGGCTCGTTTCTCATCATTTTCTTTTCAATGAGCTGATTGACCTGTACATTTATTTCATTTATCTAAAACGACATGAAAATAAAATAATAATAATAATAAAAGGTTAAAACTCACCTTATAATTATGCAAAGTGAGGGACAACTGGCCAAACCCAGCTTTGGATTTATAGTTCTTATCAGTGATCTGACTGACAGGGGGAACAGGTCCATTAACACTAGGAATGGGTTGTTATCATTACTTTGAGAAATAATTAACATTTCATGGTTCATGATATATATATATTTTTACACAGTTTAATTGCTTACATGGATTTAACCATCCATGTCTCAATTATCCTCAAGTATTCCATGTAAAATAGTTGTGTATTATTATAAAAAAAGACAATTCCTAAAAGTCTGAAGTTGTCCCCTCACATGGGTTGTAACTTTCAAGTCATTGTAAGTGATAAACCAAAGCCAGCCTTACATTCCCTGGGGATTTTGTACAAGGAATTCATGGAGCTAACTGAGGGCTGACATGGATGACATTTGCAGACCCCGTTCTAATGATCTGTGACTCTAGCATAGCTGTCACTTATCTTTCTCATTAATCTAAACCTTTCCCAATGCAATAAAGCTTAATAAAGCCAAAGAAGCATACCGTTCCTCAACAAATAAAAAAAAAATTAACATGGCTTTCAGTATATCTTTTGAAAAGACTAGAGTTCTCCTGTTAATTCTATGAAATTACATTTGAGCTGATCTGACTTGGACATCCAATTTCTATAAGTAAGCTAATGTATTTTTTTATGTTACAATGTTTATTAAGCACATTAAAGGATTAGCAAGTCGAGACTGTTTAATCAATTATCATGATATTTAATTGCTATTTTTTAAAAAAATATTCATCTGATCAGTGTTTTATTTCTAGGGAAGAAAAATGTTATAATGTAATACCAGGTTTCAATGAGCATTACAAGAAGGTTTAGAAATTCCAAAGCTGGCTATAAAAGGCTGATAAATATATTAGCTTTAAATATAAAATTGCCATATTATTCCTGGAAGAAAATAAATGATGTTTAAATATTTTTAAATTCCTATATAATTATTATGCATACAGGATATTATGAGTCAATTATGTATTATGAACACACAAACCTATGAGTCAATCATATGCACTGATTTATATCTATTTCCAAGTCACTGAGTTTCTTGATCAGTTTTTATTTTCTTGACTAGGTTTTTATAACATCACTCATATTAAGTAACATCTTTATATGCTATAATTTCTCATAGAGAACAACTCCTCATAAGAGCACCGACTCAACACAGGTTACCCTAAGAGTCAAGAACAGAACACCACAGAAAGCAGCAGACATAATTTTCACAGGAGTGAGGACGAGATAAAATTCGGAGCTGTAAAAAGAAGATGACTGTCACTTACTTTAGATTCAAGTTCGAGAAGATCGGACTGGCCCATAGCAGGCTCTGAAACCACTTTTTGTAAAAAATGCAATTCTTTTTTCTTGTTCTCTAATTCTTTAGGAAATTTTTCAGTTACCATATACGAATTAAACTTTATCTCCTCCTCTAGTCTCTTCGTTAAACCTTAAAAAATAAAATAAATGAATAATGAGCCCAACAGAATTGGTGTAGTGATATCCTGTACACTTTAAAATACAAGACCTGGAGAGTAGGGCATATCTGTCAAAATACCTAGTATATCTATCTGTATAATATCATATTGTTAAAATATCAAATATAGTACCATAAAAGATTAGCCATTGAAGTCCTTTTATGTTAATTAGAATGAGAATAAAAAAGGACAATTTACGTGAAAGAAATGTTTGAACAATTACAGAAAAAGTAATATTATGATCTTTCCAAATTACCACTTAATTCATTTATACTCCACAATATGCTAAAATAACATTTGCAGAGCCAGATGTATTTTGGGTCATATGTTGCCTTCTAAGTAAGAAATCCACAAACCAGATGACAACACAAATCTAACCCAGGTTCTTTCTTTAAAAAGTGGTCATTTTTTAAAAAGTGGTCTTTTTCTTTTGCAATAGTTCTGAGGCAATTTGTGTTTCTATTCTAATACTTTATAAACGGTAATGCATTATAATTTGTCAGCTTCAAAGCATAAAGGTACAAATTAAAATCTGAAAAAGAGAAATTATCTACTTTCATAAAAGTTTTCAGTTTTCCATGTTTGGTAGTTTTGATTTTGTAAAGTTTTAGTTTATACTTAAGTGACAACTTCAATTATATTTTTAAGATTTAATAGTTTTTTTTTATTTTGGCAGAGTGCACAAATATGCACACACGAAGATTTTCAGTGAATAATGGTTTTGTTTTAAATTCCCAGCCTAGAGAGCTTTTAAAAGTTTATTTCAGATCTTTCCATTACACATTTACAAATTCTGGCCTGACTTTTTAAAACACTAGATTTCCGGTTTAAGTAATCTATGTACAAAGATTGCATAATAAACCTGGCCCAGAGCCTTAAAATTATTTTTAGTTCTGTTGTGCTAACCATATATTAACATGCAAAAATTTATTAATGGCAAATTCACAAGTTTTCCATTCATCCCTACAATTTTCCTCCTTTTTTTATGGACTGGGGAAAGAGAGGAAAGAGAAAGTGTTTAATGAATCATAGTATAATTAGGCAGTCATTCCTATGTGGTTTCTGATTAAATCTACATCCTGGCTTCTTTAGCTATTAGAGGACTAGTATTTCCACCTTCAAGTTCTTAAACATACTGCATGTAATCAGCTTTGCAAGGAATCAAAGTCTAAAATGTTTAAAAAGATTTAATATTGTTTTTTTTCGATTATTTTTATGAATTTGAGCTAAACTGGTGACATGCTGGGGAGCAAGATCTCAAATGCTCCTGAGAAAAGATTTTAAACTTTTAAATATTATCTTCCCTATTAAAAAAGAAAAGTTTCTAATTCTAGAAAACACAGACTAATCTCTAGTGACAGACAGAAAGCACTGTAGATGAGTTGCTGGGGATGAGCAGAAGGCAGAGAAGTGCAGGTGTGAGACATTACAAAGAGGCACAGGAAATGTTTTTGGGGTGATGATGAATTTATATTATTTTGATCAGATTGATGGTTTCACCAGTGTATACATATGTCAAAACTTATCAAGTGTATAGTTTAAATATGTACAGTTTATTATTAGTCCATTTTATTTCAATAAAGCTGTTGAATAACATAAACACAGAGTTTCCATCACATTTTAAATTCTCCCCAAAAAACAACCATGTTTTTAATATGGTTGTAACTCTGAAAAAATACAAATTATGTTGCTACATTAAATACTTACGATATTTAATAGAAATTTTACAAGCCATTTTCTATTACTAAAGAATTTAGATCTATCTTATTAAACGAAAATACTTGGATCCATTAATATCTGTTTACCCTACTCTTTTCCTAGGCTGCTGAAGACAACCCTTAAACCATTTCCCAGAAAGATGTCGACAAAGCAAGAAGCCCTTCACTTCCTGCTCTCCATGACTTCCTGCCCCCCATTCCCTGTCCACCCACACAAAGCACTTATGCAGACACATCTTATTTTTACATTTCAACCGTTTTGTTTTCTTTCTTGATTGCCCTCCTGTGTATGGAAAAGCCCACTTTCTTTCTTTCCAGGGTGTGGTCTCCACTCCCTGGTACTTAAAGGACGATTCACTGACTGTCCACAGTGTGAGGGCCTGGAAATAGAAAGACCAATTATGACTTGGTGACTCGCCTGGAGTTCAGTTGAGTCACAGTCAGAGAGGCCAACGATTAAGACGTTGTGGGAACTGCTACAGAACATTTGATGCCATGCCGGGAGTACAATGAGAGCATGCAGGAAAGGTGGTTGTCAGTTCTCACCTTGTCCTGCTGAATCTTCAGACCTCCGTTTACCTCACTGATTCTTTCCTCCAGCATAGAAACTCCACTCCACACGACCCTCCCTCCATCTGGGCTCAGCACCGTCTTCCTCCTTCATTCACTCACACCCTCCCTCTCTGGCCTTCTTTTCCAAGACACGCAGTCAGACGCTTACCCTTTCATCGCTGCTTCCTCCTCTATCTATCATTTGCTCAGCCCGCTGCCTTTATGTTCTTTCCAGCCACCGTACCTTGGCATGGAACGTCTTCTGCTCTCTGCCCTTCCCAACTTTGACTTAACTGAGTGACCACCACGTCCAGGAAGCCGTTTGACTGTGGTGGAGTTTGGTGCTTTGCCTCCTTGTTTTCACAGACCCCTGTGCTAAGCTCCATCAGCACACTCATCACGCTGCATTATGTCTAGTTCTATTCCTAACACTCAGCATAGTGTGTGACATATAGTAGATGATTAATAAACACTGAATTAATATGCTATTGGTTTAAGCTGATTATTTCTATTATTACTTAACAATGCAATTGATTTCATTGTTCAGCAGCATCTACTCACATATTATTTGTATTAATATTTTAAACCAATATCTCAAGAGATATCCCAAACAGAACTTTGTCCATTTTATTACTAAATAACTATGTTATTTCCTGGCCCAAACAATCTATTTAGACTAGAAAGCCAAAGCAAAATAAAGACTATCAACTCAAATAAAAAATGAAACATTCCCAATACTGTAAATATTTCTGGATGTTCTGTTTAGTTGCCAGATTAAAACATACTAGCAAGAAATATTTAAGCTAATAAAACTGAGGATAACAGATGTTACAGAAACACATGTTCAAGCTAACATTTTAAACTGTATTAAATAAACTGTCCTGATCAATTATTTTTCCACATACCAAATATTTCAATTCTCATACACGTTACCTTCATTTCCAAAATTTCACTATTAATGGTAAATTCTGGTAATGTCCTAGCAAGAGTAGATGTATACGAACAATTTGCTTATTGATGTCAATTTTTCAATGGCTACAATTTAATGGATTTCTTTGGAAGATTCATCTTAATTTTTCAATGTAAAGATGTGAAGGAATCTACATCAAACCCCAAGAACATCTACTAAAAAGATATGTATTATACTAAAGAGGAAAAAGCATAAAAAAGTATTTTGTCTTGAAAATTAACATTCTACTAAAAAGTGAAAACTTAGTGAATAAAAGAGTCAAATGATGCCAACAACTAAACGCATGGCAACCTCCAGGTATTGCCTGAATCCCAATTTACAATGACTGAGAGTGAGAGAGTCTAGAAAAAGCAACTAGTTAATACGTATTAGCCGGATGTTTTGTAGGGAGTACTGTACTGGTTTCCTGAATATCAATTACATATGTCATGTTTCCTTGATTTATAAGATGTCATTAACTATAAGATACCATCGACTAAATTACACATACCACGTTAAATGTACATAGAAAACATAAGATGCATCCTATTTACAAAGACAATTAAAATGGGAAAGAATATGTGTCTAGAATTAAGGAAATACTGTATTATCTCTTTTTATAGCTTTATGGAGATATTATTTACATGCCATAAAATTCAGCCATTTAAGTGCACAAGTCAATGTTTTTTTCATATGTTTACAGAGTGATGCAACCATCAATCAATTTTAGAACATTTCATCAGCTGCATAAGAAGCCTCTACACCCATTAGCAGTCACTTACTTTTCCTCACAACTGTCCTACCTACGATCGCCAACCACAGGCAATCACTAGTTTGATTTCTATCTCTGCGGATTTGATTTTTCTAGATATTCCATACAAATGGGATCATATAATATGTGGTCTTTTGCGACTAGTCTCTTTCAATTAACATGTTTTTGAGGTTCATACATGTCACATGTATCAATACTTTACTCCTTTTATTGTTGAATAATATTACATTGTGTGGATATACCACATTCTGTTCATTCATTCATTCATCAGTTTAGGGACATCTGAGTTGTTTCTACTTTCTGGCTATGATGAATAGTGCTGCTAGGAATATTCCTGTACAAGTTTTTGTGTAGACACGTGTTTCCAATTCTCTCGGGCAGATACTTAGACATGAAATTGTTGGGTCATATGATAACTCTGTGTTTAACATTGTGAGGAACTAGCAAACTGTTTTCCAAAGAAGTTGCACCATTGTATATTTCCACCAGCAACACGAGTTTTCATTTTCTCTACATTCTTATCAACACTTATTATCGTCTGTCTTTATCACAGTTATTCTATGTATTATCTCTTAAGAGTACCATATTTCATAGAGCACTAAAGAACAATGAATTAACCCTCTAACAACTGAAAATTTACATTGGGCTATTTCTCCACTACCAACGCGAGCGCTGCATTGCTCTTCTAGTTGACGTGGTCTCCCTTCTGATGACAAAAGTACTTTAAAAAATGTCGGGGGTACTTAGGTGGTGTGCTCTGGGATAGTAAAACCATTTATTCTCTAGGTAAAGCGAAAGTGACAACAGAACCAGGGACACTCGTGTTATTAGCACAACCCAAAATGTGAAAAAAAAAAAAAAACACTCAGCTTTAAGAGTCTGACATTTTATTCTTCTTCTTTATAGCCCTGACTTTTAACTGATTCGCGTTTTTTTTTCTGGCCATCTTTTTCATCCCAACATCTGTCCTAAGTGCGTCACTTGCTCACACACTACAGGGGCTCCCTCCACCATGGTTTTTGTTACCTTCACCCTCCGACAAAACCCTGAAGGGGAACTTAAAACCCCCGATGAATAATAAAGGGTGTCCTCATCAGGAAGCTAAGAGATAGATCCCTTGATGATAATTAATACCTGTTAGTCGACTGCTTTAAGGAAGACGACTGATTTAAATTAATATTCCCTCATCCCCTGTATCGCATAATTTCCACTTACTTTCAGGCTTTGCATCTGCTGCTGCATGGCGCATGCTCTTCAGCTGGTTTTGTACTCTCTGCAGTCTCTGCACTGCATGAAATAACTTTAAAATACGACCAGATCCATTACTCGTTGAGTCTCTTGAAACCCACCACTCACACAGACAAGCAATGAAAAATACAAGTACCACATACTTCTTGTGATATAAAAAGAATAACCACCAAGAAAATTCTGTGTTAAACCCAAAATGGAACTGGTTCTCTCAATACCATTTCATGTTAAAAAAAAAAAAAAAGGTGCTTTAGTAATTTTTAAAATTATTTGTTGAATTTGGTGATCAAGGAAAAACACTTCTTACAGAAATATACGTGCGAGGCTTTTCTCATTACGACGCGGTTTTCTTAACCCTAAGGAATGCGCGCATTCTTACGAATGACATCTCAGAATCAGAAACTGATGCTCAGTAACCATTCACGGTCCCGGCAACGCAGTTTAGTGCTGTCGTGGAACTACTGTGATGCCAAGACAATTTCTAAGACAGCCAAGCACCTCGACTGCCCACTTAGAAGGAAACGGGGCTGATTCAAACTATACTTTTAATGTAGAAGTCTGCTCAGTCTTAAGACAGACTTTTAACAAAATAGATGTAATATTTTCTGGCCAAATTATTTTTTTCTTTAAGGTGAAGTCTAAAAATATGGAGTGTGGGTGTTTTTGACCCTTTTCATGATTTGCTTATTTGCCACTGGAGTAAAGTGTAGAGGATCCTGTGATCAGTGAAAGAGAAAAGATGTTCTAACAGTCCGAGAGTTTTAGGACACCCTTGAGAGATTCTAGAATTTTTATCAACAGTTAGCCTTACCACTCAACATGACAACGAATATTCTGTAAAGTTGGAACAACATGGGGTAAGCACAGGCCGAAAGACAGCGTACAGATACATAAGGAGTCGATGACCCAAAGCATGCTGGTGTTGTTGCGGTCGGCACCACAAAATACTCTGGAAAGAGTATTCCAGCATGTTAACAAAGGCGAACAGGAGTTTCAAAAGTTCGTTCTTCACATTCTAACTATCAGAAGGACCTGTTTCTTTCATCGTGAGAATCTAAACTTTCATGGGGATACCTGATTCTTTTGTTCCTGTTTCTGTTGTGCAAGGAATTCTTCTCTCTCTTTTTCGACCCGAAGTTGCCTTGCTATTTTAAGCATCCGCTGATGATTCTGAACTGTCTCCACCTACAGTAAGGGAACAAGTAGTACAGGAGACTGTCAAGTTTAAGAACGAAATCAGCGTGTCACGTGACTCAGACATCCACGTCTCATTTCCTTTTGGTAAGCTGTACTCCCTAGAGATGACAGTGAAGCTCCAGACCCCAGGTCCTTAGAAGTTTTGGGCTACTGCCTGGGGAGATTCCCTTTCAGTCAGTGTCATCTGAGTCCATTCTTGACATCCACCCACACCTTGCCTAATCTGTATTTACATTCCTAAGTCTTTGCAAGTGCCTGGGACTTGAAGCCAAAGTCTTAACAGTGCTAATTCTTGCTTTACCCTTTTCTTCAGACGTTCGACTCTCTTAACAAGCTGATCCTTTTCTTCCTCCATTGCGCTGATATCCTAAAAAGCAATCAAGAAGACACGATTAGAAAAAGTATGCTTTGTACAATTAAATATATTTTGATATGATTATGGATCCACCATTTTCATCACTTATCATCGTCGTGTTAGAGAACAGAGACTCTCTCTTTTGGATGAAGGACATTTCTATCCTTTCCCCCGCCCCTGCCCAGGGTTCTTTCTGCACTGGAATTTATTTGGCAGCTTGGTGTGCATCTAGAAAAGCAACTAAAACAGGTTATGACGTAGCAAGGTAAAGCTGCCAGCCAGCACATTGGTGTTCTGATTCCAGATATGGGCACATGACTTTTCAAAAATCTTCTGTCACGGAAAGTGTGCAGGTCTAAAAGCACGAACAACAGCTGCTGACATCCCATCTGCTCTGCCGAATACCAAACTCTATTCTGCCAATTTTCCATCAAAATTATTTTTAAAGCTATGGTGTTTGCAAGACATAACGTTGTGCCTGGTTTTGTCAATTAACCAGTTCTCTTCCTCAAAAGAAAGACTACAAAAATAAACCACCTTTTCTCTTAACCAGCTCCATAATATTTTCTAGAGGGAACAAACAGAAAACTTCTTGCTCCACCTAAAAACCTAACAGCCTAACCAGCACAGTAATATTAAAAGGAAAACTGTACGTAGTCGTCAGTACTGAGAGGATTTGGGGACACAGGTGTTCTTATTCACGACTGGTGGCATTGTATTAAAGAACAATATCAAAAGGCTTAAAATAAATGTGTATACCTTCTAGCCCAGTAATTCTACCTCTGGGAATCTGTCCTAATAACATCCCCATGAAAGGTTACTGACTGCTCTATAAGGAGTCTCATGATGCTAATTATATCTAAAACTTGGAAATGACCCAAATGCCTGAAGATTATTCAATAAACTATGGTATAATACAACGAAAGTCATTAAAAACTATGCAGAAGAATGCTTAATGACATGAGAAAAAGTCACGATATGACATGACATGAAAGAAGCAGATTACAACACTTATAGATAGTATGATAACAAAATAAATAAAGGTCTAAATAGATTCACTAAAATGTCAACGGTAGATATATCTAGAATATTGGATTATGAGTGAGTTATTTTCTATTTCTTGCTTAGTCATATTTTCTATACAGAATATGTTCAAAAATACTTTCTTTGGTAATAATTGTGAAATTAAAATTACAGACTCTATTTTATCATTTTGGTTTGTTCATGTGACATAACGGAAAAAGAGCAGGTGGACATCTATCGCTGTTCTTCCATACGATGTTATAAGTATCTATTTATGGGTCTTTCTCCCCCACTGTATGTGAGGTCATCTTTCATTTCTAATACATCCAACAAACTGCTACTGAGAACCTATCAGGACACTGAGATTGGCACTAGGCATATAGTGATGAACAAGACACATATAGACATGGCCCTTGGCCTCGTAGGGCTTAACCATAGTTGGGAAGACAGACAGTAGAGTAATTATAAGCTTAAAGAGCGTTATAAAATGAAAAAGGGGAACTGAGAGAACTAATCCATCTAGGGAATCAAGGGAGGCCTCCCCGAGGAAGCAACTTCTAATGTTTCTTGATTGAATGAGAAGATAAAGATGACATTGATAACTCAGGAATTATAAAAATATAAATTCCACAAAAGTGAGAATCAGTGAGTGTTTGAGAAAGAACTTATATAACCTGGTGAGAATGTAAAATGTTTTTTGGAGAATATTATGTAACCTGCATCAAAAGTCCTAAACATTTTCACGTGCTTTACTAAGTAATTCCATTTCTAGAAATGTATTCTAAGGAAACAAGAACAGATACACAAAATTAAGTTTATGTAGAAGGTAACCACAGCATTACCTGTAATAGCAAAAAATGAAAGCAAATAAAACCAGAAATGGTTAAGCTATCCATACTATAAAATATTATTTAGTCATTAAAAATCATTGTATTGTAGAAAGATAACAATGGGAATATAGTTACAATAGAATCATTTAAAAAGACACAAATAATTATGGATAGCAATGATCCCCTCTACACACACATGAAAAGAAAAAACCTGAAAGGATATGCAACAAAATGTTAACAACTGAACAATTATCTTTTGTTCTTTTTTCTACTTTCTACAATATATATCAGGTATCTATATACCCATGGTAGTAGTCTATCCAGTACAAAGAACTCACTGTGAATTTACCCTGCCCTTATTCATTTCTCCAGTAGAGAACTAGCAAAAGTCCTACAAAAGAAAATCTACCTCGTGCTGTCACTAGTTTCCACGTATTCTTAAGACTCATACAGAATGAACTAAAAACAAAAATGCTAAACCTAACATTATTCAAATGCAAAAAAAAGTCCTGTTGTATTTTTTTCTTTACCCTTCTTATTTCCGCTGTAGAAAATCCGGACGTCTTAAGTTGCTCGCATTCTTTATGCAGAGTTTTAAAGGCTTCCATCAACTCTTCGTACTGAAAAACAAGTTAAAAAATGATCAACCAATGACTAGACCCAGCAGGCTTTCCTTAATCAGGTTACCCGTGAATTTATAGCGATTACTTAAATCATTCTAAGGACAGAATTAAAAATACATCTGTAAACATTTATTTAGGACACAAAGATGTAGGTCTGATCATCTGGTCAGTAAATACTTCCCCGTTTCCTCTCTGGTTACTTTCCCACCTCACTCACACTCTGCACTATAGCTACACTGATCTTTCAGACCCTGGAGCATGCCACGCTCACTTGCCATTGACACCCTAGTCCCCTCATCCCTAACCTGGATAACTCCCTTTCATCCTTCAGGTCTCAGCATAGAGGCCACTCCTCTCCCCGGAAGGCTCCTCCAGCTCCATATCGGAATACCATGATATCAGAGTAGATCCCCCCTAAAATGATAACTGTCCAGTTACTCATCTGTCTCCCTCCATTAGACAGTGAGAGCCAGGAAGACAAGAATCATATTGATCGTGTATACTTTTGTATCCCTGGGGCCTAGCACAGTATATGATTTATATAGGTGTTCAACAAAAAGGAGATCAATGAATGAAAAAAAATCACAACTCTTACCCAGTTTTTAAAAAATAGTATATTTTTGTGGGCAATGACAGAAAAGTAATGATATTTTTCTTAACTGATCACATGCTATAAATCATTCTAAAACTATTCAGAAAATGTGCATTTTTTTATTAGGGTCTCAGCTAAATGTGTAAGTCATTTTATATATTCGCGTCAGATACATTTCAAGAATAAATATTCTTTATAATCACTAATTCTTCCATTAATTAGCTGGGCATATTTAGTACAAACTATTAATAAACTTCCTTCACAGGAATTCATTTTATCAAATTTTTTGATGGGGGAGTGTAGGGAGGAGAAAATATTTCACATTTACACTTTCCCTATTTCCTCCGTGAGATAAAACCTTCAAAGGTAGGGGAGGGGGTGGTCTCATTCTGCTGTATTTCTCCCATGGCATGTCCTGTAGCATCTGATATAATATCTGCATAAATCTTTCAACTGCAGAAATGTCTTAAGAGAGATCGATACTGACTCTATTTTGAGTTACTGCCATGGCTACCCAAAATAACTAAATAGGTGGCTAAAATATCATTTAGTTGTTTTAATTCAAACCATATTTTGAGCACATACCATATAGAAGCAATTCTACAAAACCCTGGAGATTAAAAAAAAAAAAGATGGCTAAGACATGATACTTGTTTTCATAGACCTCACAATCTATTGAGGGAGAGGGTCTGACAAACTATTCACCACATACCATAAATTTTATTCCATAAGTACATATCTAGACCAGTGCACATCAATCTATGTATCTACTTACAGAATAAAATCACAAAGTGCTAAACAGAGGCACTTAAAAAAATCAGTCCTTTGAAGTCTTAATCCTGAATCCTCTCTTTGCATACTCTCAGATCAGCAACGTGCTCTGAACTCTCAGTAGCCAAGAGCTTTAGGACCAAGGCCCAAACCCAGTGTTACCCCAAAACACTGGTGAGGAAAATGCATCGGAATTTCAAATACCCAGCCCTTTCTCCACCTTCTGCCTAACTGGAAAGTCCTCAGATTGCGAGCCTAGTTTCTCTGTCTATACATAATCGTCCGTGAGGCTCACACATCCCATTTTGCCTGGGAGAGTGTCAATTTATACTTTTTGTCCTGGTGCAATTATTATAATAGCCCCTTTTCTCTCTGATTTGGATGACAAATTGCACAGTCACCTAACTGATTAGCATAGTGTCTTGCAGTCCCAAGCCTAGCATTCTATCTACCCATAATTCCTAACTTCAGCGTTTTTTCTATCCACATACTCCTATCACTAAATTGGTATTTGTGTGCAAAGTCAATATTTTGATACATGATTACAATTAAACGCAAACTGATAACTGTTTTACTTTTTGGTGTCACCTGGAAATACAGAGACAGAAAATAGAGATTCACATGTATTTGAACATGTACACCTTGAAATCCATTACAGGTCATTTAAAAATAATCTTATGGCTTGAATTACCTGTTTATTGGTATCGGCCACAGTTTCATCCTGAAGAAACTCACTTGGGACTTCAAGTTTTATCAAAAATCGGGCTAAATACGCTCTTTTCTTCAGTTCGTTAGTTCTCTGAAGAAGCCAGTGGAGCACTGGGTAAATTACAGGTTTGCTTCCAATCACCAGACCCTGACGGAAAGTACTCCTAAAAAAAGAAAACACACACACACACACACACACACACGTAAACCTTAAGAAGAGACAACATTTACTTAAAATGTGATTTACAACGTCCTGAGTGCTTCCCATGAATATTTAAAAAAGATAAAACCATGGCTATTCTAAAGTCAGTTCACGATAAACATAAGGTTAGGCCTTCATCTGTCACTGGACTACATGGGAAGCTTGTGTTGGAAACATTAGTTGGCAGCGTCAGCCTTAATACTTCACTTCATGGACGGGGCGGGTTTAAGGATGGAATACCGACGATAAAATGGGAGAGTGGATTTGCCTGACTTTTTTGATTAGGAGAATAAACCAACCCTTTGTTTGACATCTGTATGACAAAATGACATTCAAAGTTCAAGACTGTTTTGAAATTCAGTGATGCTCCGAGGCCACTGACTCAGGGAGGCCAGACGCTGCCTAGGAAGACTGACGACAGCCTGTGAGGATTTGGGTAGCACAGTGTGGTTTTAAGAAAGCAGCACGTGATCAGATTCTTACATGTCTGTGGCATTTCCTGGAGGTCTGTATTTAAGAATACCAAGGAGGCTCAGCATTCGTTTGGCTGTCTGCTCTGGCATCTCCTCCCTGATATCGACAACTTGCTAATGGATAAAAAAAATTGGGGAAAAAAAATGTTATTGTTGTATATCTAACAAAGAACAACGTTTAAACTCACAAAATTGCTCTGCTAGAGCGTAACAGGCACAATGGTCTCTTCATAAAACAGATTAAGTACAGAGGTCCCCAGGTTCCAAGCGAGGATGCGTGCAAGTCAGATCAGGATTCGTATTAAGAATGTCAAGGTTACACAAGGCAAAGGCCTGTAGACAAGAGTCATGAACTAACTTGCAATACAATAAAACCTTTTGTAACATTTTGCATTATCATTCCAGGACCAAGTTTATTTCTGTTTGGAAGCAGAGACATTTTTTCTAAATAAGGTACAAGGAGATAATTTTATCTCATGGAGAAAGCTTTAAAGGTCATTTCCTATTACTTCACAAGCTTCAGGCCTGTAAAAAAAGGACCTTATGACAATAAAGCTCAAAGAGGTTAAGTAATTTGCCCAAGACAGATATTTAGAGGCAGAAGCTAGCTTTCCTGCTACCCTTTTCATCACAGAGGAAGAAAAAACTCTTACCTTTGGGTCAATCTCGGCCAGAACATCATTGAGAACTTGTAATAGTTGCATTGGCTCCAGGGAATCAAATGTGATTAAATTATAGTTCTTTCTAAAAGGCTCCTTGTTGAGATTGTCCACAATGAATTTGATTTGGTCACTCATAATTAGGTCTTATACCTTGAACTAAAGGGTAAAAATAGAGGAAAAAAATGCCTCACTATTGGTAGCAGAAGTTCTGGAAAAAAATAAGTATTTAAGTTTATGGGAAGTAGGAATGAAAAATATAATTCTATATGGTAGGCAAAAGCTGTGAAGGTTATTTTATTGAAGGAAATCAGGATGTGAAGATTTTATTATGAATGCTACAGTACATACTATTAATATTTAATGGACAATGTCTTGGGGTATGGATTTGCTGTGATAGCGATCATCTGAATTAACACTGATTAACATGAACAAACGAATAATAAATTACACTTATCTTAACATCTCTACCGTTCAGCTCCACAACTCTACCCAGGGGTAAAAACTTGTTAAGTTGTAGATATGCTTCTAATTTTTTTTTTTATTAGTAGCCTATGTTTAAAAATTGGGAGATATTTTTACATTAAAAATCCAGATTTCCAGTCTCTCTTGAAAATCAGATCTGGCAAGCCTGGGGCCACATTTTTGCATGACCACACACAACTGAAGTTGGGTAGAGGCTGCAAGCTTTAGCCTGGTTTTGTTTTGGTTTCCTCCACCAAGCACTCTTCACCCACTGATGTTACGGGCCTGGCCCTCTAGGCATCGACTCTGGCACCTATGAGTCATTCAGGCCGTTTCCTTTCCTTTGCCTTCAATAAGATAAGAACCTCATGCTTTCTGGTCTCCACCTCTCCCATTCCAAATCATTTGTAGGTTTCTCACTGCCCACAAAATAAAAGTCCAAACTTCCTGGACTTCAAGACACTTCAAGATCTAGCTCAATTGAGCCTTTCCCAACTTTATTTCCAAATTGTTACTTTTCACCCTTTCAAACGCCAGCAGATTGCAACGGTCACTGCTCCCCAGCTGTGCCACCCCTGCCTGCAGTTAATGAATGCTGTTGTCTCTGCCTAGAACTTTCTCCCCTCCAAAGGTGCAAATTCTAATGGTTTCAGCCCTGCTCTCCAAAGGCAGCGTCCTCCAGGAAATCTTTCTCAAACTATCCCCCACGTTGTCACCAGGATAACAGAGCCTGCCCTCCACGATGACCACACGTCATCTGCTCTGCTCTCCTAGAGTTACTTTTCTATTTTGTACTAGTTACTTAAGTACATTTTCACTTCGTTACTAAACTGTAAATTCCATGAGGATATGTCTGTGCCTGATTCCATCTCTGAACACCCACTGCATCGAAAGCAGTGACTTCTTCCGCTAGACTGAGTGAATTTGTTCAGAGACCCAAGGCCAAACAACAACAATAATAACAACAACAACAACAACATAAGCTTAAATAGGCTGGCAGTGAGTGAGAAAGACCATACCTTTTTTAAAAATTGGGTTATCTGATTACTTAATTGCTTAGCTTTACCAAGGTTCTTCGTGTTTTCTGCATGCAGATATCGCTTGTTTAATATGGGAGGAAGTAGTAGAAATTTTGCAGGCGGGCAAGTTTTTTAACCATCAATTTTAAAAAAAGAATTAAAAAGTGAACTGCTAAAAGAAATCAAGAAAACGTTACTTCAGTGCTCCCTAATAGTTTTTAACCATGAAATGGATAAATGTTATTTTACCAAGTCATTCGTTGGGGCAGCATGTACTTGCTCTGAAATAGGTTTCTTACATTAAGTGAGTGGAGCTGGATATTTAGAAAACATCTAATGTAAAGGCATTATCATTTCTCCATAATTATGATATTCTGAGTAAATAATTATTATTGTCAAATAATAAATCAAAAGGCAGTAGAAGGGATAACCAATGTGGTTTATAAATTTGAGGTTTTCTTTGAACTGTAAAGAGAAAACTTTTACAGAAATTAAATAAAAAGCCACATTGGAGATGCAAGTTTTCTGATATTAAAAGTATTTTAAGTGGGAAAAGAAAAGGAATTTAAGTGAAAGTCCATGTCATAACCTTTATAGACATATATTTAATTTTTAATGATTTTGAACTTAAATAGAACACACACACGGTTTCCCTTTCAAAGAAAACAAAACACTTGTATAAACAAGTAAAACATTACCAGGAGAGGAAAAGAAATTAGTTGGGTGTCCCCCCCTAGTAGCCCACCAGCTTGCAGATGGTTACCAGCTAAGGACAAAGATGGAGTGAACAGGTAGGTTGTCTATGCCCAGGGGTCTCTGTGCTCCGAAATTAGCAAAAGCAATTACGCTCGCTGTTCCAGCGGAAAGTCGGAAAGTCGCCACCCTAGTTCACAAGCACTTACCCTCCTGAGAACCCGGGGGGTGGGGACACAATGAAAACCGGGACGTGCGTTTATCTGGCACAACTCGGGACAGAAGCCACGCTGCCCTGGTCTCAGGCTGGCACCAGCGCGGGACCTGCAGCCTCGTGCGATACCCAAAAATAGTGTCCCCCCGACCCTGGCGATCGGGAGAGGGAACAGGGGACCCCACATCCGACCCAGGCACGTCTGGGCTCCCCGACGGTGCCGTCCGCCGGGGCGCGGCCTGGACCAACGCGAGGCCCCGCAGGGGCCGACCCCCGATGTGAGGGGCTTAACTGCTGCGACCCCTTCACTGGCGAGATGCTGCACTTTGGGAGGGGGGGGAGGAGGACAGAGTTCTCTCCTATTTCGGGGTTCGGGGAAATTTCCGACCGCGGGTTGGCGAGGTTACCTCAAATTCTCCTCGCGGAACCACTTTCCCCCACCCCCAGGAAGTATCCGGGCGCTTGTCGGTTCCTAGAGACGAGCTCCTTGGCAACGGTTGCTAGGCCGTGGCCACGTCACTTCCGCCCGGGCGGGCCGCGCGTTTCCGGTGGGGGGGCAGCTGGGGTGCGCGCGGCCGCAGAGGCTTGCGGGGCGCAAGGCGGAGGGGTCCGGGGCGGGGTCGGGCTCTCAGGTCACAGGTTCTGAGCCACAGCGGCCAGCTTGGAGTATTTGGGGTTATTATCCGTAATAAACATTCCCGATCTTTCTGCAGTTTGCAGTTCACAAAATAGTCTCTTCGTTAACGCATGCTAAATGTGCGTTTTCTTTTCGTCCTTTCTTCCTGCCAGTATTAGTGATGACTTCTTTGAGGCAGGACCAGTGGGATTTTCAGTTGAGGAAGCATTCGGCCTGAGCTTCAAATTCAGGCTTTTGGCAGAAGTATATACAAATTAGGTTAGGCGTAGGAATAATTGTAGAGTCTCTGGCAGGATTAAAAGAAGACACAGCCATCGTAGAGATTTTAGCTTCTTTGTCATGTTATTGGGCCAAAAAGCCTATACTGAGAATTAAACATTTTAAATCCAGTAATTTTTTTTTAATATACTGAGAGCCTGAAAAAAAAAAAAGGCCTAAGGCTCCTTCTGTTTTCCAAGAGCCTCTTTTTTCTTTCTTTCTTTTTTTTTTTTCAAGAGCCTCTCTTTTAGGCACCTGCAGAAATAAATGAAGTCCTCTTTACTCCCTTTGTGGGGTTCACATCCTGCGAGGTAGGCAGGAGAAAGATCACAAAGGAGCCAGGAAGTCCACTGGAACAGAGACCCCATTGCACGAACTGGCTTGGGGGAGACCTTAGTTCGGGAATGGTATTTTGAAGCTCTCTCCCCCATTAGACTGGAGACCACTGAAGTTCGTGATGTCAGATAACAATGAAAAACTGAGAATGAAATTCCACACGCCCTGAAAACTTAGTTGCTGGCTCAAACATCTTGGAAGAAACCAACCACACAACTTTACAAGCATCAGACTTATAAACAAAACAAAACAAATTCCATATTAGGCATCTCCTATGTACCCCACACTGCGCTGGCTGCTGGGGATGCAGTCTCTGGGGAGCAGGAATTACCTGGCCCCTGTCCTCATGGAACCCACAGTCTAGTGTGGGACAAGAGACAATTGAATGGGCAACACCAATACAATATTGCTAACTAATTCCTATAATAAAAGGATCAATGATGGGGGAGCCCGGATGAAGAGTCCCAGGGTTATTTGGGGCTGAAGAGACCATACTATCTCTATCTATCAGGAGAAGATCTATCAGACAAAGCGATGTTTAAGGATCAGTAAAAATTAGTCAAACGGGAAAGGGGAGGGTTTATCTGGCAGAGGGGACAGAACACTCCATGCTGGGTCCATTGCTGGCTGCCTTCTGAATATTGAAGTGAAGGTATCCTGCAGGGCGCTTGGAGAAAAACTAAGATTGGTTCCAGTTCATAAAAAGGTGCTTATGACAACATTTAGAACACTTAAAACCTTGAAAAGTCAAATAAATAACTCTGGGAGAAATAATCCATACAAGGGGCTAGGTACATACTTAATTAATCCTGTTGGGTGTGTTAGGAGATTCTCTTGGCTGCCTGGATTTGAACCCTGGATCCGCCATTGTGTGGCCTCGCCTCTCTGAGCTTTCCTCATCTATAAAATGAGGCTCTAATAATGCCTTCCTCTAAAGGGCTGATGTGAGATTAAATGAACTGATATAGGTAAAGCGATAAGGACAGTGCCTTACATTGGAAGACATAAAATGTCTTTTATTCCCTCCTTTAAAAAAAAAAAATGAGGTGGTTCGATTCGCTCCTCTCTAGAGATGGGGAATTTGAAGCAGGTTTCCTGAAATCCACGTACTGAGAGCTTACATTTCAACTTGAAGCAAAAAGAGAAGAGAAGCCTGTACATCCTGGGTTGTCGCCTATCAACAGAGCCCAGACAGAGGCCAAAGGAAGACCTGCCACCACGCCCTGATGCATTTAAGACAAAAAGATTCGATGAGGCCTCCAAGGACACAGCAACAGTTTCATAACAGGGAAGGCATCGCTGATTATTACCAAGTCCAACCACCCACGTAGAGATGTTGTCCACCTTAGATGCTATGTTGAGTCTTCCTTGTAAACCCCCAGAGATGACTCTTGGCTGAACTATATTTAACATTTTTATAGTTGAAGGGGAGTCCCAGTCATACGAGAGCCTTTCGGAAAGATTCCTACTACTACCTTGACTCTTTCTGTTTAATAGATTTAGTAAGATATAATCTACACAGATATAATTCATCCATTTAAAGTCTACGAGCCAATTGCTTTTAGCATATTCACAAAGTTGTGCAACCATCATCACTGTCTAATCCTGGAACTTTTTTATTACCCGCAAAAGAAAGCCCGTTCCCTTTAACCATCATCTCCCACTTGGCAATTAAAAAAAACAAAACAAAACAAACCACCACTTCCCAGCCCCTGGCAACCACTAATCTGTTTTTTCTCCTCTCTACGGATTTGCCTTTCTGAACATTTCTTATAAATGGAATCATAAAATATGTGTTTTTTTTGTGTCTGGCTTGTTTCACTTGGTGTAACGTCTTCAAGGCTCATCCAAGTTGTAGCAGGTAGCAGTACTTCATTCTTTTTTATGGCAGAATAATATTTCACCGTGTGAGTTTTTTTGTTCATCCATTTACCTGTTGATGGAAATGTGGATCGTTTCCACTTTGGGCTATAATGAACAATGCTGCTGTGAACATCTGTGCACACACCTCCATCTCTTACGGATAAAGTACTTCCATTGGCTAAGTCAGGTGAGCAGGGAATGTTATGTTAGGGACATGCATGTGTTGAGGGGGTCTCCGTTCATTCTTGGGTTTGTCCTTTTCTTTCAATTCTTGTTAATTTTGGTCTCTCGGGTGCTCATGGTTGTAGACTAAAGAATTCAAACTGTGGATTCTTTAGCAGTTTTTGGTTGTAACCACAGACCGTTTTTGAAATCTACTTATCCCTTGTTACCAAAGCACTATAAAATCCCCAATCTGCCTCTCACTTGAAGCCCTCTGATTAAAAAAAATTATTATGGAGCAGTGTCCTTTAAATGTTCACTGGTCCCAGTGGAGGAGAGGGTGGGGAGAGGAGAGAAGGAAGGGAGAGAGAAACTGGAAGTTGCCTCTTTCAACTCCCTTGTTTAATCTAATGGATACTGAAAGGAATAGACACAGTTGTCTATTCAGCTCCGGTTGTTCAGAGGTAGGGGGAAATCACTTCTGGTCAAATGTATTTTTTAAGATTCAATTTAGTATAAGATAAAAAATAAGGAGCGGGGGTGGGGGTCATTATTTCATGCAATCATGAAGTCTAAGGATGTACTGCCTTCAGGTAGGGCTTGATCTAGGAGCTCAGCGACATCATCTTGCCATTCTTTCTCTGTCTGTCTCTCTGTCTCTTGTCCCCACCTTCCTCTGAATGGGCTGCTAGCAGTAGCAGGAAGCTTACATTCTTCTAGCCTGGCAACCTCAATAAAAGTACACTCTTCAATAGTTTCATCAAATCCCCAGTGCTGACTTTCATTGGTCTGAAGTATGTCAGCCCATTCTTAAGTCACCTGCTCTACTCTGACGGACAGAGTAATGGACTGGTGAGGGTGGCTCCCGAAAAGGAAGGGCTGGATTCTGTTCCCAGTGGCAGAGATGCTACGCAAACAAGAACAACAGCTGTCCTTTCACAGGTGGTCAGAGAAGGTGGTTAAATCTTAAAAGCTGGGGAAAACAAAACCAGAATGGGAAGAAATGAGCTCATATTTATGGTGGGGAGTATCTGTATCGGTGTGAACTATCTCCCCGATGTCCTACCAACAAATTATCGTTCTTCGATGCAGGCTTCCCTTGTGGGCCAGACGAGATCTTGGCATGAGGGCCAGCCTCCAAGGTCCTCCTGACAACCTGAGGATGCTGGGAACATCATGTCTCCAGCCCCTTCGCATTTCAGAGCTTCCAGACAAGAACCTTCCTGCGCGGAGCACAGAGGAGCCACGCCAATGTTCTGGTTTGGGTATTAAATTTAGACCTTTCATCCTGACCGTGAGATATTTCTGGATTCTGCGCGAGTATTCAGCAAATGCCAGTTTTCAAGATGCTATCCCATCTGGGGCTGCTCGGCACGCTGCCCACTTTATCTCATTCTTTCAAAACGGGGGAAGATGACCCAGGCGCAGGAACAAATTCGGAAGTGGGTTATCCTGTTATCCATTAATTGTCATTTAATGCCTTCTCCATCTAGGTTACTGGGAGATGAAAGACACTAAATTTAAATGGAAACTTGAATTGAGTTTTGCAGGTATCCTAAATGGTCTCTGCTCTGGCGATTTAATCTTGTGGTTATGTGTAGTAGCGGTTTTTTTCCCTAAAAGGTAAAAAAAAATAAATAAGTGAAATATTTAACTGAATGGATGATATTCCAAGTAGTATTTTTAATGGGTTTTGTGAGATTAATGGGCAATGTAGAGGAAGCAAAATAACATGTAATTCATATTAATTCTTCAGGTATAAATACGGAATGAAAAATAGGATGCATCAAAATTTCTTCCTGAGTGCTTACTGTACGTCAGGAACTTGGTTAAATATATCACACATATGCGTCAGAATTTATTAAAATATTAATTTCTGTGTGTGCTCTGGTTTCCCCTCCTCTTGAAATAATTTTCATTGCCTTGAGTTTTGCTGGTGAGGATCAGAAGCCAGGCCTCCTGCTTTTTGTAAAGGTCTCAAGTGTTTGGAGGAGATTATACTGGTTGTCCTCAGGTGGGGAGCAGAGAGAGAAGGTCCTTCAAAAATAAGAGAGAAGAGAGATGCTAAGAGAGGTCACAGGTTGATAATTCCAGGGCAACCCCTGAGAAAGGGAAACACCCCATGGAGGCCACAGCGAGTCCGGTGGGTTCCACTGTGGTGAAAGCTTTCCTTGTTGCAGGCCTGACGGGGATGCCTTTATGCCCGTACCTGAAAGGATCAAGCAGCCCGGATGACAGGTGGGTGACCAGGCCATCGCCAGGATGGGTCATTGACAGAAGACCTCAAGTAACTCTCTAAAGTTCTGTCACTGCAAAAGAGCCTGGGGCCTTGGCATCCCCCAGGATGTGTGCGAGGGGAGATTGCCCTGTAATGACAGGACGGGGGATCTCGGTTTATCGTAAATTCATACGCTTCCTCTTGCCAATCCGAGTCGTGGACTGAAATGGATAACCTGTGTGTGTCACTCAGCGTCCTGGCAGGGTGAAGATGGCACACTCCGGACAATGGAGAGGAGCTTACTAAAGGACTATTTATAAAAGTGTGGGCAGGATTTAGGAAAACCAACAAGGGACCAGCAACAAAGGCAGCCATTGCTGCCCCGAGCCTAACGCAGCCAGAGAAGAGGACAGGCAGGGCAGCTACACAGAGAGGTCTGCCCAATGGAGCCTGTAGCTGTGGCCGGTCCTGACCTCCCATTCCTCCCACCCTCCCATCTCCTGGCTGGCTTCCCATGAGCCAAATGCAATTGGGTGCCCGAGGGGCAGGCAACCCCTCGAGGTTATCCGTGCCAACTGGCCTCCCAGGGATCTGGAAGGACAGACTGATGAAGTATAAATCCAGTTACATATTGAATTATAAAAACGATGAGCAATGAGGCCTCACACAGTCGGCTGAACTACCCCCATGCCTCCACGCTGCCTTGGCTCTCCAGCTGAGGGTCCAAGCATCGCGTGGAGTTAGGCCTAATTTCATTTCATCACACTGTCCTCACCCACATCATCTCATCTAATCTCATAGCAAGGCTGAAGGGACTGTATTGTTTTTCCATTGTATAATTAAGGAAACTGAGGCCAGAGAGCTCGTAACAGGGCCCAAGGTCATATAGCTAGTGGCTGGCTGAGTCCACATTCACACAGAGGTCTGCCTGACCCCAAAGCCATTTTCATCAACCTACTAAACGGGCTCCACAGAGTCTGGGAGAAGGAAACTCTTCTCTTACCCAGGAAGGGTTAATTGTTCGAAATCCAAGTGATTATCCCGGAATCAAAGATGGGAAAGATGGAGAAAAAACACTTGGCCGATGGTGGGAAAAAAATGTATTTTCATTTCGGATGCCTTTCAAGTCCTTTTTTTCCCAGCTGAGCGCTGGTGTATTTATAGAATTCAGGGGGAGTATTCAAGGGTAACCAGCAGAGGAGCTTTGCTTTGGGCCATCAGGAAGCTCTGGATCGTGCAGAAAAGGGTTGATGGGAGGGGACAAGAAAAGGCCAGGAGCAGCAGGGCACAAACTGGCCTTCTCCTTCATGTTGCCAAGACCTTTTCTGCCTCCTGGGCCGATGACGTCAAATCGAGGTCTATAACAGTGCTGTGGATGGAATTATAGAATCAAAATGATGCACGAACGAGTGAATGGCTAAACAAACGCTGTTGCAAACACACACCAGAATATTATTGAGGCATAAAAAGAAATAAAGCACCGGTACATGTTACAATAGGAATGAACCTTGAAAACATTGTTAAGTGAAAGAAGCCAGATACAAAAGGCCATGAAACATCTAGAAAAGGTAACTCCATACACAGAACAAAGACTGGTGATTGCCAGGGGCTTGGGGGGAGGGGAGAACGCAGAGCAATGGCTCAGTGGATACTGGACCTCCTTTTGGGGTGATGAAGTCTTCTGGAAATAGAGGCGATGTTTGCACAATATTGTGAATGTACCAAATGCCACTGACTTTTCCCTTTAAAAAGGCTAGTTTTATATTATGTGGCTGTCACCTCAATTAAAAAAAAAAAAAGATGGCAGAAGGTGGTCAACCATCCTTCCCAAGTCTTCTAAGCTGTCTTTGCCCTCTACAGCTGAGGTCCCAGGCCTTGGACAGCGTAAGGTGTGATTTCATCAAGGTGTCCCTTCTCTCTCTACTCCCCAACCACTGGCTTCCTTTCTGTTGCTCAAACATACCAACCTCAGGACCTTTGCACTGCTGTTTCTTCTGCCTGGCTGTTCTTCCCCCAGCTCTTTTCCTGCCTGGCTTCTGCTCCTCGTTCAGGTCTTAGCTCAAATGTTACTTCCTCAGGGAGGCCTCTGAGCCTCTTACTAAAGCGATCCACCTCCTAGTCATTCTCCATCACCCTGGTTTTCAATGGCAGTTATGGCTTGTTAATAGGTGTTGAAATCGGTTCGGGGGTCTTAACATTAAAAAAAAAAAAAAGAAGTGAAATAACAAAATATCACACAGAACAAAAGTAAATTCTCCTGTGTCAGAAATTTTGTTTTGCTATGTAACAAACCAAATGTATTGGCTTAACACAACGCCTTATCCCCCACAAATCTGTCAGGCGGTGGGGCTCAGCGGGGCGGTCCCGTCCCACTGGATACCTGCTGGGATCGCCAGGCGTCTGAGCTCAGCTGGGAGCTCGTCTGGGGCTGGAACAGCCAAAATGGCTTTTCTGGGCTGCCATTTCTCCTTCTCCTTGTGATCCTTCATCACTCAGTGCTCTAACCTGAGCTTCCTTACCTGGCAGCTGGGTCCTGTTAAAAGATAAACTGAGACATACTAAAATTCTTAAGAATTTATGTGAACAAAAAAAAATCAATACCCATCGGGCAATCGGAAGCGGTTAGAAGTGCACTCTGCTGACAGCAGCCCTGGGAAAGACTGGCGTCCGAACACCAAGGAAAGAAATGATCTGATTGGCTGTCGCTAAAAGCCTCGTTGGCTGTGATTGGCTGTCCTTTTGCATTTGGAATGTGGGACCCTGGGGCGTTTACAGGCTTAGATTGGGGTTTGCGCCCATGGGCTGCCTCTGTATTAGAGGCACATCCGTCTGATGGGCTCCTCGTTTGATTAATTTAACAGAACCAAGAGCAGAACAAAAGGGGAAGCCACCAGGCCCCTGAAAGCTGAGGCCCTGAACAAGCACAAGTATCATTTCCATTACATTTCATTGTTCAAAGCAAGTCATGAGACCCACCCAGACGTGCCACCCAGACTCAAGCAAAGGAGAAAAAGACTCCACCTCTGGATCGGGGAGTGGCACGTGCATACCAGCAATGGCGTTTGCTAAGCTGTTGGCAGACATCTTTGCAACTGTTTGGGGAGAGTTTTATTTCAGTTTAATAAACACGCATGCGTGTTCATTGGGCCACACAGTAAACACAATTTCTTGCTGTGAGTCACAGTCGAAGGTTTGAAAAACACATCTTTTTCAAAGCGTCTTCCATAGCACTTAGCACTCTGAACTTAATTCACTTGCTTGTACACGTCCCTCTTTAGAAATATAAGCTCCCTGAGGTCTGTCTTGTTTCCTGCTGTATCACCAGTACTTATCAGGGCCTGGCCCTTAATAAGTGCTTAATGAACTTCTGTCACTGTTAAATAGACAGTAATAGTTATCGTTTATTTGGTGCCGAGCACTTAAAAGCATTATCTCATTTAATTTGTTCAACACATGTGAGCACCTACTGTGTGCCAGGCACGATGCTAGGTGCCGGTGAAAGGACAGTGAAGGGAGCAGACAATGATCCAATGATCCCTGCCCTCACGGAGTTCACATTTCACTCCAGCACTAGAATAGCATCCAGTAGATTCGTTACTGTTTTGACAGATAAGGAAGCAGAGTGAGAGAGGTCAGGCAATTTGCCCAAGGTCACACAGCTAATAATTTCACCCTGACACCTGTCTCTTCTCTGCTCTGCTGTACATGTTGGGTTTTGCCCAACCCATCATAGATGGGCCTCAGGGGTTACAGATCTCAGTTCCCGCAATCAAACTTGTCTTTCTGGGAATCGGACATGGGAGAGTGGGAGGAGGTGAGTTCCATGACCTCAGAGTCCCTGTCCCCCGCCTCCCCGACTCCGTGACGACGGCTCACACCTGGGGTGTTGCAGATTTAAGCCACAGGTCTCAGTCACCCCCACTGTCTTATCGGCATGTGACATCCCCAAGTGGCTGGGGCCTGCAGGCCTGGCAGAGAATGCGGCCCGAACAAAAATAAACCTGCCACATTCCTTGGCAGCCCCCTGCCCCTTCCCGCTCTCTAGCCATCCATCCTCACGGCGCAGCCTGCCAGGCAGGGCCGAGAGAGAGGGACAGCGGGGTGGAGGAAGCTAGTGCTGCTGCAGCCTTCCAACCCCGAGAAAGAGAGGGAGAGGGGAAGAGAGGAAGAGAAAGAGAGAGAGAGAGAGAGAGAGAGAGATCACCTTATATGGGAGTGTGCGCAGACAATGTGTGGCAATGGCTTGGAGGGCAGCGGAGGTCAGATACCAGACAGATGGAAGAAATTAAACATGGGACAGAGCGTTTTCCTGGGCCCTGAAAACAGCTCTTGTTTCACAGCGAGTTTGCACAAAGCCTGGCCCGTTTTCCTTTTTTGCCTAAGCTGAGCGAGACGTGCGTCCCAAACTCTGCAGGACTTTGAGCCAGGCCCCGGACTCCGGCTCGGCGGAGGTGACAATCCCCTCACGTCCTTTCTCTGACGAACAAAACTCCTATTTGCAAATAAAAAGAGGAAAAGACTGGGCCTGTTCCCCAAGAGTTTCTGAAGCACATAAGTGGGTAGCTAATGAGTAAAAACTCCTTCATTTCTCATTCATTCATTCAATCATTCATTCAACGAATACAGAAAATCAATTATGCACTGAGCCAGGGCTGGGAAGACAGTGTTGTAGATGATGACGATGATGATGATAGTACTTAACCATTTGTTGATCTGCACTCTCATCCGATAAATATTTCAATTCATAATGATTTACTTAGCACCTTCCATGTTCCAGCCATTGGCAATACAGAACATCCATGCAGAATCATCTGGTCCCTGACCTCAAAGTTTACGGGAGGTGGGGGGGGCGGGTAGAAAGGGGTGGGGTAGGGTGGGGAAAGCAGAAATGACAGATATCGAACAGATGATCGCACTGGATCCTCACGACAGCCTTTCGAATTAGCTGCCATTCCCATCTTCATGTAACATGGAGTTTCTCAACCTCAGCACTATGGATATTTTAGGCTGGGTCATTCTGTGTGTGTGTGCACGTGTGTGTGTGTCAGGGGGGTGCAGGCTGCTCTGTGCACTGAAGGATGTTTAGCAATATCCCCGGCCTCTAGCCACCAGATGTCAATAACAATAACCCCCTCTCCCTCCAGTTCTCCCGATGTAACAAGCCCTAACATTGCCAAACGTCCCCTGGGGGACAAAATCACTCCTGGTTCAGAATCACTGATTCAACAGATGAGGAAGTAGAGTCTGGGGCGGGCTAAGAAACGTCCTGAAGGTCATCCACTATCAAGGAGGACTCACACCCCGGTCGTTCCAATTCCAAGGCCTCTGGACCTAACCATTACAGTGTTCAATCCTGTTTCCTTGACAACAGATTATTGTGGGTTTGGATGGTTATAGACATCATTAGCTCATTCTACAAAATAAAAGTCATCTGTTAGTTCAGATCCTCTGAGAAGCAGATGCCAAGGTTGGCTTAGACTTGCAAAATGTTTACTGAGGACTTGTTTATCCATGCCTGTGAAGGATAAAGGGGAAGGGAGCAAGGGCAGGCAGGAGAGTCTTCACAGACTCTGACGTTTCTCGGACACCTGTGAAGGCAGAAGGGGAGGAAGGATGGGTAGGAAGAGCCTCAGACAGCAGCGCAGTTCTAAGGAAGTTCCAGCCATGCTAACGGGGAGTCCCTGAGCCAAAGTCACCTGTAAGAGGAATCCCAAGTTGGGCAGCAGCGGGGCTGCATGAGCACCCCCACTGTGCTCATTCATTGGTTGAGAGCAGCCCAGGGAAGTATGGCCTTGGCATGAACTTGGTGGATCCAGAGGGGAGGGAACCAGGGCTGTCAGTCAACCATGTTCTTTGTGGCAGGCTCTCTTGAAGATCTGAGCCGTGTACTCAGTGGCTGCCCCATCATTAGAGAAGTGCTGCCTAGTAGTTACACTTACCATAGAGCAAGGAGATTTGTGGGTGACAGACTCAGGTTGGCATCCTTTAAGCAGAAGGGTTCCTTTTCCTTGCACTGTCTTGAGCTTTTCCGGTGATCTTCAAAGTCAGCTCTAACTTGGGTACCACCAGCGAGGAGGTAAAGAGTGCAGCCTTCAGCTGCAACTTTGTAGCTTGTGGATGTGGGTAGTCTCTGAGCCTCAGTTTCCCCTTCTGCATAATGAAATTAACCTGTCTTATCTCATAGGGTTAATGTGAGGGCTGAATGAATGTTTATGAAATCACGTTTCAGGAGATGTTGGTCCCCCTGCGGACTTCCTGCCCATCTGTTGGTTTTGTATGGCTGTCTCCCTGCTAGCCTCCCTCTCATCCTTCTAGCTAAGATTCATCTTAGCACTTACGCAGGGACAACAAACTAGCATCCTCAGGGCTAAGTTTGACAGACAAGTTGTGTTTGACTCACAGACAAACAGTGCTGAGCCCTCATCCCTAGCGATGGGGAGTGGCGGGGGATGTGACCAACTGGACGGTGCACATCCCATCTGAAGCAGGCAGCCTCTTAGCTCCAGCCAATCTGCCACACAGTATATTCAGATTTCCTAAATTTTCAAGGAAACTGAGCAATCCAGACAGTCCCAACCAATGCAATTCATTCTCATTGGTCTTGATTGGCCTGATCTAGTCAGGTGACCACCCACAAGCCAATCAGTAACCAGAAGAATGGGGCGTTCTGATTGGTCAGACTCAGTCATGTGACCGCCTCCACACAAGAAAATGGAATTAGCTTCACCTAACATGGCTGAGGGTTGGCAGTGGGGAAGAAGTGACTCTCCAAAGCAAAGTTGGGCGCTGCTCTCAAAAAGGGGGATGAATGTTGAACAGGCCAAAAAACCACATATGCATCACACCTAGAATCTTCCGTATGGCTGACTCCTTCCCTGGAACCTTCCAGTATGCACCGGCCTTCTCCCCACCCCCCTATCTATCCTGCCTTTGTTCCTGGGACGGGCCCTTCTCACTGGAACTCCATCCTTACACCCTCTCTCCTCATTCAAATCAAGTTCAAGGCCCAGGTCACGCCTCCCCCATTGGACTACTCTTGGCGACGATCGAACTGTCATTCTGGAAAACAGTATAGCGAGAATCTGAACCACACATGCAGCGCCCCGCTCCATCGCTGTTGAATGAATGAACAAAGGAGGGGATGACGTGTACGATTTGCAGTAATCAGAAAACAGGGCCCAAAATGTCCATGGTACTGTCTCTGAGTGGTGGGTTACGAGGGATTCTGGCTTTTCTTCTTCCTCCCAGTCAGTAGCTTCCCCAACAAAAAGAATACGAATGATAATAGTAATAACGCAAGTCTGAGTTGAACAGCTAGACTTCAAATAAGGTGAGGACAAAGACCAAGAGTTAATTCTATAAGAGCTCAATGAACAGCCTCAAGGCTTGTAACTGAGACTGTTGAAACCCTTCCCAGAACTCGGTCCTCCTTCCTCTTTCAGACCCTCTAAACCCAGATTCTGTGCGGCGTCCTCCTGCCCCCTCCTCACTGTCACGTGCTTCGCCGAAGCAGACCCCGGCCCCACCCCTGCGCTAGAGGGTGAATCCCAACCCGTCTGTCTCAGCTTTGGCTCGATGGACACTTGGGCAGGATAATTCTGCTGGCGCTGTTGGGTTGCTCCATGAGCCACCTTGGAGTTTATGCTGATAAAGTAAAATCTTCCTTATTGTTTATGGATTTAAGTTAATCTGAGCTGGCCTTTCTGGTACATCACCTTACCCGACCCAGGGGTCTGTTAAAGGCATCGCACACACATATACATAAAACGACCACCCAACAGGGTGATTCTCTGAGTGGCTGGGGGTGGAGCTGGGGACAGGTGTATCATTCGATAGTCCCTTCTGAGTACCACCGTTGACCTAAAGCTAATCCAATTCCACACAAAACTGCTCATAACCCAGGCAGATGCTGCTGAGACAGAGGGGCTTGACTCCTTTTGCACAGGAAGGCGCGCTATCTGGACTAGAACCACTACGCCCATTACATCAAAACTGCTGCAAAACACCCAGTTCGGTAGTGTTTGAAGCTGATGTTTCTGGGAGTCCACCAAAATGGAGCTGGTTAAGAAAATGCCAAGCTGAGCAGCATACCCCTGGTGAGATCATCCGAGAGCTGAGAGTTTTCTGATATTGACAATCAGAAAGTCCTTCACGAACCATACACTGGGTAATAGATTATCAATAATAAGCAGCCCAGACATACGGCAATAGGTTCCTAGCGTTCAAATAGTCTAAACTGAGGATGCAAAATTGCCAGTGGATTGTTTCTATGTGGCCTTGTTAAATTTCCTATGCTTCTGAGGCTCTGCTTCCCCATCCATGTACCTCATTCTGCCTGTGCACTGAGTATAAGATAAGGACCTTTGAAAAAGAGAATCACATACCACTATTGTTATTTCACCACAATTCTCTAGGCCAGGGTCAGAAGATTACGAAACAGCAAAACCTGAACTTTGAGGCACAGACTTAAAGTGACAAATGTTGATGCATCGCTGCCCTCTGCTGGCGGGTAGCAGTGCCACAGGTGGTTGCGGAGAGGAGAGGGGTCTGTAGAGAGCCACCCCTGGGAAACTGAGGTGCAGAAAGGGGGAGGGGACTTGGAAGAGGGCACTGAGCTAGCCGAGGACAGAGAAGAGCCCCGAATCTGAGACTCCTGGCTCTTAACTATTTCTAGAGGGAGAAAAATGAGGGTTGTGAACTCACCCATTATGGCTTCACTCAGCTAGGCTCTCAGGAGCTATCTTTTCTAGATACAGTCTTATCAGGATTGTTCTCTCTTGTTCTCCCTCACCATCCAAACTGCTTGGACTTCCCGCCCTTTTCTTCATCCCAGTGTGGAGCCAGAGTTCTGCTGGCTGCTGGGTGATGGTAAGAATGGCCTCGGGTCCTTACAACTGCTTCATAAGATGGACCGGGCCTTAACGATCAGGGTAGTCAAGACCCTTTCCCAGGGTCCAACAGCTCATAAGCACAGGAGCTGGGACCTGAACTCTGGCCTGTGCCCTAAAACCCTCATTCTAACTGCCACCAAAACAAAACAAAAACAAGGTAAATCATCACAGCAATTTATGTCGAAGCATAATTAAAAGTAATCTTGTATTTTGGGAATGTCCCAAATACTATTTACTGGGCAGACACACAATGAAGAGGGAAATTTCTCAAACAGCTCTCCTCTTGACCCACATACAATATTCAGGCCTGTCCATAATATTGAAGCACGAGTGAGGAAACCAAGTTTGAAAAGGTTAAGGAATCAGCCCAAGGTGACCTAGGGAAAGCGGGCATCCAGACCGCCGTCCCCCTGCTTTGTGTCAGTGTGGGAACAAATCAGGCTTTTCAGAACTTGAGTAGAGTTAAGTACGTGGTACCCTGGGTCAGGCTAGATGCAGTCTCCCCTCCAGAGCACCTGTCCAGCTCTCCTGTAAACTAGTTCCTTCCTGGAGGCTGCAGGATTCGAAGTCCTCCTGATCTGTATTCAACCCCCACATTTCTGAGCACTGCTACGTGCCAGGCCCCGGCTGGGTGTGTCATTTCATTTAATTAATTCTTGTGAGAACAGTGTGAGGGAGGCACAATTATGATCGCCATTTTACAGAGGAGCAAACTGAAGCTCTGAGATGTTAAGTATCTTGCTGAAGAGCAAGAGCCAGCCTGGGTGTTGACAATCTGCTAACACCCTCCCCGATCGTGTCTTTAGGTCCTATTCTTCCCCAGGTGCAGACAGAGAAAAGGAGTTCCAGACAAGCCAAAGCGATGTGCCTCAGGGCCTTTGCATTCTCTGTTGAGATGTGCCTCAGGGCCTTTGCATTCTCTGTTGAGATGTGCCTCAGGGCCTTTGCATTCTCTGTTCCCTCTTCCTGCAATGCTCTTCCCAGACTTACAGATGATGGGCTCCTGGGTCCTCCTAAGGTCTTCTCATAAAAGTCACCTTCTCAGGGAGGCCTTTTCTGAACCAACCCCCAACACACACCCCACCCCCAACACACACCCTCTTATATCTCCCATCCAAGTACTAACCAGGCCCGACCCTGCTTAGCTTCTGAGATCAGACGAGATCGGACTCATTCAGGGTGATATGGCCATAGACCACACTCTGACATCTCAATGACAAAAAGACAAAACAACCCAATTTGAAAGTGGGCAAAGGACTTGCAGGGTTAACTCAGAACAGTGTCCCTCCCACTCCCCCCAGCCTCGTTAGATTGATAGCTGCCCTGCCAGCAGCCAGGGCAGCAGTGCTCAGAGCCTGCTTCCCTCAACAAGTATCTTGCTCCCATCCTTCTGAGGCCTGAGGCAAGATGGCGGCTGCTCCCCTAATGGGTCACCCTTCCCTCTGCTCCTGTGCAGAAAAAACCCTGCTTGCTTTGCCCTGCCTCGTGAGAACTAAAAGGCATTTCACACTCCTCTGGTCCTCCCCGTGGTTCTTCCGAAAGTCCAAACCCAGGTGCGCGTGCAAGGCCCTGCATTATGGGATTAAATAGACAATTCTCTAAAAAGATACACAAATGGCCAATGAGCACATAAAACACACACACACACACACACACACACACACACACACACACACACACACACCACTCCACACCCAACGACGTGTATTAGGAAATGAAAACCAAAATTGCATGAGACAGCACCTCTTCACCACTAGGATGGCTATTATTTACAAAAGGAAAACTAACAGGTGTCGGTGAGGGTGTTGAGAAATTGGAACCCCCAAGCATTACTGGCGGGAAGGTGAAAACAGTGAAAGACTGTTTGGCATGTCTTCAGAAACTGAAAACACATGAGCCAGCAATTGCATTCTTAGTTTTTTGTTTTTTGTTTTTTCCAGAAACAACGGAAAACAGCAACTCAAACACTTGTACCAGGATGTTCGTAGTAACATAATGCACAGTAGCCAGAGGCGGAAACAGCCTGAGTGTCTGTCCATCAACTGATGGGTGATAATATAAAGCGTGATCCATCCACACAACAAAATACTATTCAGACAGAAGAAGGAAGGAATGAACTACTGACATATGCTGAAATGTGGATGAACCTCAGAAACATCACAGGAAGCGAAAGAAGCCAGTCACAAAAGACCGCATATGATTCCATGTATGTGACATGCCCAGAATCATGAAATCCACAGAGACAGAAGGAAAATTGGTGGCTACAGGGGCTGGTGTATATCCATAGTGACAGAAACCAGACTGACGGCTGCCAGGGGCTGTGGGGGAGGGGGTGTGTGACTGCGGATGGGCTCAGGGTCTCCTTTTAAGGTGTCAACAATTTTGGAACCAGATAGATAGAGGTGGTGGTTTCAAGACTAAACACTGCTCGCGCACTTTCAAATGGCTCATTGTATGCCGTGCGAATGTCACTTCACCTTGACCACAAAGTTCAACCTCAAACACATCTTGTCTCTCCTCTCGGCTTCATCTTTCTCCGCAGAGCACATGACCCCCTCACATTCTATATATCTGACGGACGTACCTATTGTTCTTCCTGTTTCTTTAGAATATAAGCTCCAAGCGGGTAGAAGAATTAGATTTTTTTGTTAATGCCAATTTCCCCCAAAGAGTCCCTGGCACTCAGTCAATTTTCGTTAAATAAATGACTTAGGAAGAGTGTGGCGATAAAGCAGAGTCCTGCCCCCACCCCCACTCCCACCCCCACCCCACTCCATCTGTCACTCTCACGGGCTCTCCATCCTCACGCAGTAACGGCGTCTAGTCTGGGCTCATTTTTGCCTCCTTTCCCTACAGAGCTGACCCCACAGGCTCCTCCTCAGCTCAGCCCTTTAAATCCTTCTCCGCTGAGGGTTTGAGAAGAAGGGTGAGAGAGGAGACAGTGAATCCATCACTGTGGAGAAACACAGTGTGTTGCCCTGCTCTGTGGCTTCCCACAGCAACGTATCGTGACCCCTAAACCACAGCTACGAGGCTGTCCTGTGCCCCGGCCAGGGGGACATCATTCTCAGCTGTGCACAGGTGGCTGCTCAGGGGGGGCACTGGCAGGAACGAGTCAGCAACCAATGTGACAGTCCTGTACCAGGCACTCAGCCACATTATACGGGAAAGATAGAATCATTCATTCATTCATTCATTCATGTTGTTATCAAGCATTCATTGAGCGCCTACTATGTGCACTGTGGCCCTTGATTTCACAGTTTACAACTGAATTTACATCTTAGGTGCCGATACTGTGTAGATGAGGGTTTCTCAGCCTTGGCACTACTGACATTTTGGACCAGACAATTCTCTGTTAGGGGGTGGGGGCGGGGTGGAGGGAGGCGGGAATTGATCTGTGTATTGTAGGATATTTAACAGCATCCCTGGGCATTAAATGCCAGTAGCACTCCAAGGAAGAAACTGCAGTGAATTCTGGCTGAAGTACTGTCCTCCTGAAGGGGATGAAGAGTGGGTACCCTGGTGTCATCATCACTGCAAATCCAAGACTGTGTTGACGCCAGCATGGAGTCTGAGGAGGAGGAAGGACCCAGTGCCAGCCAGGTGAGCGTGCGGTGTCGTCATCACCGAGAGCACCGGTTGTCCCTGCGTGCGTGTCCCATTGCCACGCGGCGTGCACGACACACACAGACCGGTGACTCGAACGCCCCGTCTTGGGTCGCTGATTTGGCTCCCCTGTTGATGACTCTCTCACTTTTCACACGGTTTTCAAACGATGTTTTAAATATGAAAAGTGAGAAGACCACCCACCCCCTCCTCCCTCCACCGACTTCCCCTCCATGACAAGCCAGCCCATCGCTCCGAGATCACATGTTGGATAATTTCTCCCTTGATTTTAAATGCGTTGCTCAGACCTTAAGTTCCCACCCATCTTTGTGCTTAATCCTTGGCTCCATCCTGCTCCATTAATTCATCTGTCAGTTCCCTCACTCGTGCCCTTTAATCTCTCAGCTTTAAATGGCTCTTAATATCTCCTGGGGCCTCTGGTGGGGTACATGCTCCCTCCTGGTTTTCCTCTCCTCCCCTGCTGCCCCTGCTCAGCGTCCTTGGTGTCGGTGTCCTTCAGGGATCAGACCCCAGCCACCTCCATGCCGCACGCCCCCTCTCTGGGCAGACCTCCTTCCCCTCTCTCTTGCCCCTTTCCGCTTTCCACAGAGATGCATAGCTAGACCATTCATTCTTCATTCATTCATTCATTCATTCATTCCCAGATTCATTCTTCTGGGGTTCTGGAATTGGCCCGTGATCTGGGGCCTTCACCTGAACGGTGGGCATTTCACCACGACAGTCTTGCTTGGCCACAGGACCCTCAGAGACGCCAAGAAGGCTGGCGTTTAGAGGGACGCACGCTGGGTGCACAGAGAGACGGGCAGAGGGGAGACCACAGCTTCAGACGAACGGGAGGGAACGGAATGAGCAGCCTCCCTGAGGCACCGTTTCTGAGTCTGTTAATAGGATTCTCGCAAGACTGGGCCACAATTCCTGCATTTGAAATCTGCACCCTAACTGTGGTTCGTAAAAAAAAATAAAAATAAAAATAAATAAATAAATAAAACACCTCCCTTTCCTGCTGAAGAAAATCACCTGATTTTCTGCCCTGTAGCCAGAAACACACACACACACACACACACACACACACACACACACACACACACAGAGCCTTGACTAAGAACTTTACCCAAGCCCCCGGATCCTCCCATTCCATCCAGGGCCTGCGTCCTCCTTCACGCAGAAACTGGACCACTGATCCTTACACTCTGCTCTGAACATCTTTCGATGGCTCAGACGCTTCCGTCCTAACCACCTCCCCAGTCTTCCCTTGAGCCTGGCCTCTCTCCGCTGGCCTCTCCCCGCTCACAGCCAGGCTGGCGGGAAAGGCAGTCACATTGGCCATCTCCGCTCTCTTCCTCTCTCCAGCCCTTCCCTGCACCGTTATCATGCGGGAAGGTGATCCCTTCTGAAGATGTGGTCTGAGGCGTCTGCAGGATACTTAGGCCTGGAGGGTCATGGACTATGGAGCTGTGGAGCTCAGAAGGCAGGTTCGATCTGGAGGGATGGATGTTTTAAATCGATCAGGGATTTTTTTTTAAAAAAAGCAATGCATGCAGATGGAGAACTTAATAAAGATGATGGATGAACACGTCTCTTGAAAAACACTGATGAATCCCCTAGTTCCTTCCCCCAAAACTATCTTATATATTCTTCTAGACACAGCCGGCTTAGTGGACACGGGAGCTCTGCTGTTACACAGGGACCCACGCTTAGACAGGTCCTGAGCTCGGTTTAATGTCCTACTGTCGCCATCTGGACATGCTTAATTTTAAATAAAGGACCCCACGCTTCCGTTGTGCCCTGGGACCCCGAATTATGTAGTAGGTCCCATGTCCAGCTCTATTCCATGTACAGTTAAACACACAATGGACATACGTGCTTCTCTTTTCTCATACGATTCAATAAGGCATCGTACGTATATGGCACGTGTGTCAGCCTTTGGTGATTCGTAAAAGAATTGTGAGGATGAACTTCCCCAGGAAGAAGATTGAAAAGTCACTCGTGCTGCTCACCAAATATTTTTGCTTCTCTCATTTCTAGGTACATGGGGGACATACGGTGAGATTGTATTTCCTGGTGCCTCGTGGCAGATAAGGACAACTGACTCGTTTTGGCCAACGAGTTAGGAGCAAGAAGGAAGGCAGTGTGTTATTTCTAGCTCAGAACATTTCAATGTCGCTGTAAGGCCCACCAGCCAGATTTCTCGTTCCGGAGTTCAAGACAGTGGCTGTCCCATGAGCCTTGGGCTCTGAGGGACTGTGATGAGCAGAGCTGGGTGACCCATGGCTGACGTTTAGTGCGGTTGAGAAATAAACCGATCGTGTTTTCAAGCCGGGAGATTTGTAGTGTTGCTTGTTACTGCAGCATAACCTGTCTTATCCTGAATGATAAAACTATAAAAAACACTGAGGCAGAATTCACTCGAACTGACAGTTCAGGGGAGAAGAGAAAAACAAAGATACGACAAGGAGTCATAGAGGTAAAAATGGGGAACCAGGAGAAGATGGAACGCAGGGGAAAAGCCTGCTCCAAGAAGCAGAGAGTTGTCACGGGGTTAAATGTGTCCCAAAGCTTAAGTGAAATAAGGAATACGACATATCCGCTAATGCTAGCAAGGAGAATTCATCGGTAAGCTCACGGAGAACGGCCTTCGTGGGGTGGCGTGGGGGGTGCGGACGGAGGGCTGATGGAGCAGAGAGGGGAGAGCACACGTTCAACAGAAAGACCAGGACACAGAACGCGTCCCAGGCGGGAGGCAAGGGCAGCCCTGGCGTGACTTGCCTGATCTGCACATTCCCTGTAAAGGGAGTCACACCGCGTGTGGCCTTTGTGTCTGGCTTCTTCAGTTTAGCATGTTCTCAGGGTTCGCCTGTGTCGTAGCATGTGTCAATACTTCTTTCCTTTTCACGGCTGTATAATATTCCACTGTGTGGAATATTCATTCATCTGTTTATTCATTCATCTGCTGATGGACATCTGGGTGGTCTGCCTGTTCACGGCTCTATCCGCGAGTGGCTGGTGCTCTTGGGAATGAATGAACGAATGAATGAATGAACAGCATAAACAGCATTGTCCAGGCACAGAGACAGTAAGGTGTGACACCAGAAGTGGCAGGGCCACTTATAAAGTGTCAGTGGCGTTAGGAGAGAGCAATAAGGGATGGCGAGTCCCCGGGGGCTGGCAACAGTGGGGAGCCCTCACGGCCAGAGGCCTGAAGGGACAGGAGTCATGTGGTACCCAGCGCCCTGCCATGTGCAGCTGGGAGGAGAGGAGCCAGGAGGCCCCAGACCGGGGGGCCGGGAGGTGGGGGAGCCCCCGGAGCACGTGGGCGAGAAAGTAACATTCAGCTCAGACTGGAGAAGGAAAACTCCGCTTGGCCACTTAGCACACTGAAGAGCAGAAACCGAGAACTCGAGCTGCAGAAATAACGCTATTTCTCCGTGGCCGTCAAGTGATAACGCCCCCGCCCCCCACCCTGCATCCTTGAGTGACTCCTGCCTTTTAGAGAAACGCCAGCCTCTAAGATCACAGACCACCAGAAACTCCGCTCTCTGAAACCGCCTCGGTAAGGACGAAATACTCCGCTTCCGCCTGGAGGAGCCGGTCCCCGCGACGCGACTCGGCGCGCGCCATCTGTCAGCTTTGTCGCTTCCACGAAAACAGGGCACTGGGTCCACTTTGCGATGTGGATCTGAAGTCGGCCATCTCACGCAAAACCTGCTCTTGCTTTGAGCCTGCCAAAACCTGCTTTCACTTAAATTTAATCGAAACCCCACCTTTCCCCCAAACCCTAGGAGAACTGTCTGTTTTGGTGATGCCCCACGACAGAACCCGGTTTTGTTGGTCGGCGGGGTAGCCTCGGGCAGACCGGCCTAGGTCAGGGGCGGGCCCCCGAGAGGACCCAGAGGGTCACACAGGAAATGTCCAGCATAGAAATAAAGTCCCCCCGCCCAGCTCCTCATCAGCAAATCTGATCCCACCCCCATCCACAGACCAGCGTGCTGTGAGGAAGTGGGAGGGAGAGAAAAAACGAGGGGACTTCCATTCGCGTGTGTTCACAGACATCTGGGGCTGAACAAAGGGTCATAGAAATGAATCGCTTCGTCTCTGAATGGGGCTTGAGGCAACGGCACGCTCTGGGCCCTTCACTGAGGCACCACGAAAGCGCTGGGTCTCCTGACATTTGAAAGGCTGCCCCTTTCGCCAAGCTGAGTCGAGTCAAAAAAGAAGAAAGCAAAAGGGGAAATGAAATTCTAAAAATGCCCTTCCTTTGAACACCATCTTTGTGCAGGCCTCTGGGGGAGGCCGGCTGGGGCAAGGTCATCTGCCAGGCGGGCCTACGGACCTTGACTTCTCTTGTTTATCCACAGCCCCATCTGGACAGCTGCCAGGGCCCGCCCCCACTCTGCCATCATTGGAGGAACTCAAACTTAAAAGACTCCTCCTAAGAATTAAGATGTTTCATTTTCAGTGCTGGGCCTGCTGTGGCCAGCCTGGGAGAGCTGAGCCCTAGGTCCACCCCCGAGCTGAGTAAGGAGAGGCCTCTTGCCATGCCAGCCTGCTGCTGTAATGTTTTCCAGTACGACACAAACAAAGTCACCCAGATCCGGAGCAGGAACTATGGCACCCTTAAGTGGATCTGCCACATGATCGTCTTTTCCTACGTGAGGTAAGTGGGGGTGTGTGGGGATGACCCCGAATCTCCGCAGCAGGCGACAGCACGGGAAACCCCAAGGAGCCGCGTCCGGCGTGCGTCCTGGATTCCAGGTGGGGGGAAAGCCTGAGACATGTGCCTCACGGGCAGGATGGTGGGAAGAGGGTGGCGGGGAAGTGGCAGGGAGCGGCTCTCATCCACTGCGGGAAGAAGCCTCGGCAGGCAGGCTGGTGTGACACTCTTCTGCCCCAGGCCTGCTGGGAGGAACCGAGCAAGGCGTGCCTGGGGAAGGCGGGGAGATGCAGGGCAACACCCCGAACCCCCAGGGAGGAAGCAAGGAGTCGGGGCACAGCTGCCTGGTGATAATGCTGGCAACGATGTGAGTCATCGGTGCCTCACAAATGTACCTTGAGGTCCCATCCAGTGTCAGAAAGGGCCCCTTTGCTCTTGCATGTTTTAAAAACAGCTTATTGAGATACGATTCGCATGCTATGTAACCCGTCCATTGGAAGTGTACAACTTAGTGGTTTTTAGTGTATGTATAGGGTTGTGCAATCATCACAATCTTTGAATATGTTCATCTCTTCCCAAAAGAAACCCTACATCCTTTAGCCATCATTCCCAGTTTTCCTATTCCCCTGTAGCTCCGGGCACCCACTCACCTGCTCTCCGTCTCTATGAATTTGCCTCTTCTGGATAGTTCGTATAAATAGACTTAACCAGTATGTGGTCCTTTATGACTGGCTTTTTCCACGTGACATCATGTTTTCGAGGTCCATTCATGCTGGAGCCTGTATCGGTACTTTATTCCTTTTTATCGCCAAGTAATATTCCATTGTATGGATGTACCACCTTTTGGTGGACATTTGGGCTGTTTCCAGTTCAGGGCGATGATGAATTTGCATGAACGTGTTTTCAGTTTTTTTAGGTATTTAACTATGAATGGAACTTGTGGATCATTTGGTAACTCTACTTTCAGTCTTCTGGGGAATCACCCAACTGTTTTTCATGGCAGCTGCACCAATTCATATTCCCATCAGCAACTCATGTTCCAATTTCTCTACATTCTGACCAACACTTGTTATCACCTGTCTTGAATTATCGGCATCCTAGTGAGATGTGAGATGGTATTAGCTGGCAGTTTTCCTCACATTCCCCTAATGGCTAATGCCCCCTCGCTGTTCGTGATGATGAGGAGGAGGAGGAAGAGGAGGAGGAGGAGGATAACTTGCATTGATATAGGGAGATGGTGTAGTTTACTAGCTTAGGGTTAGAGCATCCTAGTTTATTATAATCCTGGCTAAGTTTCCTGGGCCAAATCACTTAACTTCTCTGAGCTTCAGTTTCTGCATCAGTTCACACAGCTGTTGGGAGAATTAAACAGGAAAAGGCATGCAAGGCCTTATCGATGCCTGGCACAGGGTAAGAGCTCCACAAACGGTGGCTATGTTTAAAAATAACCTTTCTGAATATAATAGGTGCTTTCATATCCAGAACATCCTCTCCTCTGACCGCCAAAGTAAGTGCACCCGAGCGTGGGATCTGAGATCTGAGAACGTGGATTCCAAAGTCCTTCACCGCTTTGAGCCTTCGTTTCCTTATCTGTAAAATGGGGATGATGGTTGCGGTGAGAATTAAATGCGTTAATGAATACCAAACAACTAGAAAAACACTTGGCATATGGCAAACCCTCAGTGAGTGTTCATTGTTCTTATGAATATTAATTATTGGGATGATCATTATTTGATTCATGTTGACTACGTAACAGACATCGAAAAATAAACACATGTGTTAGAATTCTAAACGAAGACACATTTATCCGCTCAGATATCACGGAACCCACGATAAAAGGCATAGTTAGTGAATGAATGTGCCCTTGTGTATCAATACATAGATCGTATGTCACGATTCCATGTAACAGATGACGTAACTTACTGGTATTTGTGGGCCCAGCACGCAATTTCTTTTAAAAAGCAGATTATTATATCTATAAGGACAGGTCATTATGAGAACACCTTACAATGATAAATATTTGTCTTTCGCGTGGTGGAATCTTACCTGTCATGCATTTAATTCCCTCGAGTTCAGTTACGCGTGTCCCACGGGGGCAGGAAGGGGGAGGACGAGTAAAACGGTGCCCGGACTGAGCGTGAGATGGGGTACAGCAGCTGAGGCTCCCTCAGTCCGTCTCCGTTCCCACACGCTTCTCGTAGAGCGAGCGTTTCGCCTCCCAACCTGTGAATCTACATACATAGTTTTCGCCCAACGTGTTCCTGAAAAGAAGCCAACTGCTTCACCTTCACCCGGAGCAAAACTGGATAAACGGCAACTTGTTCCAGAGCCGGTGGAAATTTGGCTCCGATGGACCCACCGGGGGGTTGGAAGGTCTGTTTTCCATGCTTTGTGCACAGTGTAAGGGTTTAGCAAGGGCAATTTTGATGAGACACAGTTTTTTTACCGTAAGTGCTGACTTTAGAAGGTAACCCCACGTAAGATGCTTCTCCATTATTTATATTTTAAAACATGACCCCGAAGGAAAACATCGCCAGCATTGCTCTTCTCCCTTATGGCAGTGGAAGGTCGGCATCTCACAGAATGAAGTCCCATGGGACACAGCGTCGGAACCGCTGCCGTAACCTGTGCTGTGAGGTCTCAGGTTCACGTGGCTGCAGGCTGGGCATCTGTTACATGGGTAGACCCATGGGGCACAGCGATCCGGGAGGGGTTTTTCCATCACATAGGAAGGGTGTGGACCACCACCAGAAGTGCAGACATCCTCAGATACAATTCAGGATATGGAGCAGTGTGGGGTGGGCTCTGGCTGTGGAGTTCTGTGTTTAGGGGCTTGTCTGTACCAGGGCAGAAAGAGGCAAAAGGCCCGGATAATGAAGTAAGACAATGCACCAGTTACTGAGACTGCGGTACCAGGTAGGGGCTGGCGATAGAGAAAATAAGACAAGAGGCTGATCAGTTTCTCATAGTCCCCACACAACCAAGTTCAGATCTAGAGTCAAGAGCAGGGGCTACAGGGCAGGCAGGGTCAAGTGGCCCCAGCTTCCCGGGATGCAGGAGTGTGTGGACAGATGCTGAGGAGGTCTGTATTAGTCAGAATTTCTGTCAGAATACGTGCCAGAAAACTACTATCTCAGGTTAGCCACCAAGCCACAAAGGGGGATTAATGTCACATTGCTGGGCAGCGGAAGAGACAGCGCTGTCTGCAGACACAGATAGTTATAAACGTTCAAACTGTACTATCAGGGCAGGGTCTCTCTCTCTCTCTCTCTCTCTCTCTCTCTCTCTCTCTCTCTCTCTCTCTCTCTCTCTCTCTCCATATCTTGGCTCTATTTGGCTTTCTCCTTGAATAGCCTCTCTGTAGAGCATAGCCCAGCCATAACCTCATACCATCCCCTCCTAGCAACTGCAGAGGAACAAACAAGTCTTTCCTGATAGAAGTTCTAGCAAGGAAGTCCCAAGAAAGACTGATTTGTGGAGTTCGAGTTGCCTTTCCATCCCTCAAACAATTGCCAAGGCCAAGGGCATGGTGTCACCTGATTGGCCAGCCCTGGGTCATGTGGTTACTCCTGTGGCCGGAAGTAGCAAAAGGGCGGCAAAGCTGAATGAGCCCGACCTGAACCACATCCAGTGGTTTTTCCTTAGAAAAGGAGAATTCTGCCACAAGAAGAAATGGGAAAAGCAAGTGATAGGTGGGGGTGGGGTGGGGGTGGGGTAGGAAGGAACAGATGAAAAATAAACATCGGTGACAAAGTCTCGTGGTAATCACAATTTGAACAGCGTAACTATGGGGCAATTCCATATCATGGACCACTTCTCGACCAGATGTCACAACCCAATTCCCTGGCCTCCATTGGGGCTAGGACAAAGACGTGAGAACCAAGCTTTTCAAACGTAAGCTCCGTGCAAGGCTTTAGCACACAGGGAACTCCATGAGGTAGGTGGTGGGTGTGAGCAGAAATCACCTTTGGGAATTTATGGAGGCAGCACCAGCCTTGACCTATAGACCATGGGGGCCACCTCCCTGAAGCCCACGCTCTAGACACCTCACTCTGGCCCTCTGCTGGCTGCAAGCGTCCCCATGGAGGAAAAGGGCTGTGATAGTTTTTTTTATTGATGTTTAACCAATTACCACAAACTCAGCGGCATAAAACACCATCTCCTTAGCAGCTCACGGCTCTGTAGGGCAGTAGTTTGGGGGTGGCGTGAGCGTGTTCTCTGCTCGGGGACTCGCAAGGTTGGAATTAAAGTGTCAGCTGGGTCGGGTTCTCATCTTGGCACGCGGGAAGAAGATTCCTTCCCAAGCTCGTTCTTGTTGGCGAAATTCGGTTCCTTGCGATTGCAGGATGGAGAGCTCTGTTTCGTCGCTGGCTGTCCGCCAGGGGCCACTCTCAGCCCCTAGAGGCCACTTGCATTCTTAGCCCTGTGGTCTTCTCCACGGTCAAGCCAGTGATGACACAGTGAACTGTCCTCATGGGTCAAATCTCACTTCTCTTCTGGGACAAGCCAAAGAAGACTTTCAGCTTTTGAAGGGCTCATGCGATTGCATCAGGCCCACCCAGACGATATTCCTATCTTATTAAGGCCGACTGTACAATATAACCTAATCATCACGGAAGTGTAGCCATCATATTGAAAGTGTGGGGGATTAGGCCGGGCGTGTATGCCGGGTCATCTTAGGAGTCTGTGGTCCTCCATCCCACCATGCTCTGGGCACGCAGGACCCCAGAATTCTCTTCCCAAATGGCCCTGAACCTCTTCACAGATCTAGTCTCTTGGTAGAAGATCATAGCACCCATGGGTGTGGGCGGCTGGCAGCATGCAGGTGGAGGGCGTGGGAGGAGCTTGGGCATGAAGGAGACAGGAATACAAATGGAGGAAAGGAGACCAGTTAAGGGGCTAGTGGGTGATTGGGGTGCGAGTTGTCGGTGACCTGGACCAAGGAGGTGACAGTGGTAGAGAAGCAGATGAATGTGAATAACATTAGGAAGATAAACCAAAAGAACGGATGAGGGAGATTCTGGGAAAGGATGAGTTAGGAGTGTGCCAAGTTTCCGGCTTGGGTCACTGATGTGTGGTGAAAGAGCTTAACAGGATATAAAATATGGGATAATAAAAAAAAAAACATTTGGAGCGGAAGACGAGTTCAGAACTGAAGGCACGCCGTTCGACATGTCTGCGGGATGTACAAACATAGATCCTCAGACGGACGTATGCATCTGAGGCTGGAGATACAGATTTACACACCACCAGCGTGTACAAGGGAACGAGAACCGTGCGAGTAGCTGCAACTGACCAGCCAGACGGCTCAGAACAGACCTCGGAGAAAAATCTAACCATTCGGTGACTTGGAGCACGGAAGTCCCTGCAGGATCCTCCGAAGGATGGCCACAGGGACCCAAAGAAAGTCAGGAGGAGAATGTGGATTCTGGGAAGCTGAGGGCAGAAGGGCAGGGGGCGTTGCACGTGATCCTTGGTACCCAGTGCTGCTGAGACTTCCGATCAGGGCTGCTGCGTGTCTGTCAGATTCCGTGCGGATGACGTTGTCCTCGTAGTTTACTTGGCAAGAGAGGCTTGGGAGGAGGAGGCGGGAGCCAGACTGGAGTGGGCGGAGGAGCGAGTGGAGATGGAGACGCGGAAACGGAGGCGGTGACTCACTCTTCCAAGGCGCTTGGCTGCAAAGGAGAAGAGAGGCATGGGGGGGGCAGGGGAAGCATGTGGGGTCGAAGGAGGGTTTCTTTCTAAGAGGGGAAGTGATGTCGAAACGCAGACGAAGAGGAGATGGGAGAGAGGGAGACGAGGAGGGAAATGGCACTGATCGTCGTGGTCATCGCTGTCACCAACGGGCAGCAACAAGGAGAGCGCGCTCTGTTCGGGACTGTGCTCATTTTTAGACATCGCTTCTTCACACTGAGCCAAAAATCTCTCTGCGATTTCGCCCTCTGGTGAGAGTTCTGCCCTGTGTTCCCCTCTGCTCCTTGACACTCCCCAAACGGCTGCACCTGGCTATTGTACTCCTCCTCTTCTTCAAAACGGTAGCCCCAATCCCTCGGGCCACGTGTCCCCAACACATTGTCCAGACCCTTCACTCCCTCGGCCAAACCCCACACGACCACGCTCTTGTTCGTCGAGGTCCCCTTAAGAGGTGGTGCGTGTCCTCTTCTTGCTTTGCTCGTGGAGGAAACACGGGACGATTCAAACGTTGGTGGTTTGAGACATAGAAAGACCACATCCAAAGGTTTATCTGAAGGTGTGAAATGTACCTTAGGTGTGAACAGGTTCTTGTGAAAGTACGTGCCTGGCAACATGGGAGGGGTCGTGAAGAACAGTGAACGAACTGAGCCTCCACTGCGAGGCCGAATGCTTCTCCCGGAAGGTCGGGAACGAGACAAGGATGCCTGTGTTCACCGCTGCTGTTCAACGTGGTACCCAAAGTTCTAGCCACAGCGATTAGGCAAGAAAAAGAAATACAAGGCATGCTGGACACAAAGAAGTAAAACTCTACTCAGATGATGCAGTCTTATATGTGGAGACCCTCAAAGAATTCGTGCGCGCGCGCGCACACACACACACACACAACTAGCAAAATGAATAAACCCGCTCAGTAAAGTTTCAAGGTGCCAGATCGACATACGCAAATCAGTTGTGTCTCTATATACACTAGCAAGGTGCGATCCAAGAAGGAGATTGAGAAAACTGTCCCATGTATAGTAGCATCTCAGAGAGCACCCGCTGCAGGGCCCGCGTCGCTGCTTCCCGTGTCTTAGTCCCCTGGGGGCCACTCTCACAAAACCCCACAGTTCTGAAGGCTGGGAAGTTCAAGATCAACTCGCTCACAGATGCGACATCCGGCGAGAACCCACTTCCTGGTTCACAGGTGGCTCTGACACCACAGCAGCCGGGGGCCCCCGAGGCCCCTTCTATGAGGCATTAATCCCATCATGAGGGCCCCACCTTCGCGACCTAATCGCCCCCCAAAGGCTCCACCTGCGAGCACCATCGCACTGGGGGAGGGGGGTACGTTTCCACATACGAGTTTGCGGGTGGGGGGTGGTTCACAAACCTCTGGTCTATGTTTACTGTGTAAACTTGGGCCTTCTTTCTCTGTGCCACGGTTCGCTCAGCTCTACGGCGAGAGTAATACCAGTGTCTTCAGCACAGGGTTGTTGCCAGGGGAGGTGAGGATGGAAAGAGTTAATATATGTGATGAACGCGCATTTGGAAGAGTGTCTGGCACACAGTAGGAGCTGTATCAGAGTTACCCAAAAGATGTTTATAATTGGGAAAACTGACCGGAAGTTCCAGTTAAATATCCATCAGGGAGAGACTGGCTAGCGAATCATCTCAGCTCACCTCTTAGGTGAATATTCTGCTTCTCTCACTGGAAGCTTAAGACAACACTAGTTTTCTTATTTCTGTTTTTTTTTTTTT